>JAFIRS010000391.1:600000-765127 GCA_018342105.1 Gonioctena quinquepunctata
TGGTATATTTTCTACCCCAACAATATTGTGAAGAATTAATTCGTCCAAGTGTCACTTATGCGTCCAACTAACGAACAATACTGTGATTATTTTCATAAGTTTATTTTTCTGGTGAATCAATGAATGAAGAAGAAGATGAAAAGGATTGAGATTCACATTCGAAGACGATATAATTTCATTACGTGAAGTTGTTTCACATAATTTGACGTAGGTACTTGTCAAAATGAAGCTTGAACATAAGCATCTTGAAAGAACTTTGTTGCAATAACACCCTTTCGAAATCGCGTTAGAGGATACTTCAATAGCGGATCTTTTAATAAAGTCAGCACTTATTTGTAAGTTGCAATAACTCTCTATTGTCAGTTAAACAGTATTTTGACAACGAACAATATCTATCGGGAAATAAATTACACGCTATAAAAAAATACGGAACAGAAAAATATATGGTGACGAAGCTTACCAACAGGAAAAGTAACTACCATAACGGTTTTCAGGACAATTCAATTGAACAAGCACTACTTTACGGCACACAAGAGCAAAAGCTCGGAAGAGAGCAGCTCTAATGTGATTTCTGAATACAAAACACTGGAAAATATCAAAAACTCGGGCAAAAAAAAGTCCGTTTTTAATACACTTCTTGCGAAAAATACGTTATTTCAAGCCGATGAAAGAGAATGGACAGATTTTTCCAGAATTCCAGAAAAATGACTATGTGAAAGCCAGATTTAGAATGCAGTGTGGGCCTTATGGAGCGCAGGGTTGCCGCCGATGTCAGGTAGTCGGACAAGTTAGAAAACGGAAGGTTGAGCACGCCAGGACCGTATCAAGCGGCTTAGATTTCGTTCGAAGCACTGTTCCATAATATTTTCACTGAAGACACCATGCTGAAGACGGATCTGTTCCGTTGCCGCGCCAAGCTGGCATCGCCGCCGAGCATTCTTCCGTTTAAAATGCATTGGGCTATGCTGCCTACACTGCATTCTAAATCTGACTTTTAGAGGTGTATGTAGTAAAACTAAAAGTTTATTATGTGAATATAATTCGCGTGTCACAAAGTACATTTTCTCCCGATATGATTGGGATATATTATAAAACAACAGAGCAGTAAGAGGCTATCAAATCGATGATATTGTCATTATTACCGCATGTTACCAGTTAACTGTTTCTGATGGAAATTGAATACTTTCGGTTTGACGTTAAGAAGTTCACTTTATCTGACAACGTTCATTATATTCTCTCACCAAATATAACTTGTGCATTGATTACTCATCGGTGATCGAGTAGTTGACAATTGAACGACTGCGCAGCACGAGTTCTATTTCCTTGAGGTTTCAACTCGTTGCTATCACCGATGATGGTGGATTTCCGATAACAGCCTGAATAGTAAAAAAAAATTGTGATGTTTCTGGCTACCCTACTTCTGTCTAGAAGGACTCAGAAATATTTTCCTATCAGAAGAATGCAAATTTGATATTTCCAAATAGTGAGTTCAGTGAAAACTTCATTATAAACAATTGCAACTACAATTACAATGATACCAAATATACAGGGATGTAAGAAAGCGAATTCAACATAGACAAATCCGGGTTGACCAATTGCATTTCGGTTTTGAAAATTTGGCCCTCAGAAGTTTTGTATTTTATTATTTCTTTTGACTTTTTATTAGTCTACTGTTTTTTTAATACTAACCAGAGTAACAACAAGATAACTTATAATGAATGAAATGATGATCTTGATGTTAATTCTTCGACACCCTCCTGAATGGAAAGTCCAACATTCAATACCAGAAGACTTCGGAGTCCTGGGAACGTTTTTGTAGCCAGTCCTCCAAGCAGGATAACAGCGTTTTGTTTGTTTTTTTTTCACATAGCATAGTTTATTCCTTTCCCCTGATGAAGTGATATTGGATGTTAATATGCTTAGACCGTTTTATCCACAGATTTTTTGAAAGTTGGATAGATCCCTGATTGTCAAATTCTTGAATGGGATCGAAAAAAAATAACTTCAAATAAACTATCAGATCTCGCAACTAAACTACTGGCAGTGGTAGACGTAACAGAGTATCTTCGTAGGTTGAGAGTGAGAGTTGTTTTCCAGTAGTCCATGAAATCAAGTTTCCATATGATTTGAATGGAAATCCAGAAGTTGACCTTCTGTTAGTATTTTCCTGTCATCTGTAGGAAAGATTTGGTTCAGAAGTGCCTTATAGGTATTCCAAAATTTTCAAAACAATCTTGCAACGGCTCAAATAGTTGACTGGAAAACATAGATCTGGACGGGCAGTTGGCATGATAAAAAAATACTTCCATTGATTCCCTGTATGGTTTGTCAGTTTTCAGGATGCTATCAGTTACCTTTTTTATGTCAAATCTCCTTTCATTGGATTACTCATTTGCATTACAATTTTCCATTTAAAGTTTCCCTAAAATATTTTCTATATTCGATTTTCGACTGATTATCCATTTTTCCTAGCTCTGTCATCTCGATTCTTTTCAATTGACTTTTTCTCTTTCCTATGTTCTTCATTTCCCAGTCAGGAGTAAATCATCTACAGAAAGCAACAGATATATTTTATCGATCATTGTAATTTTGGCATAACAAAAATCTTCTGATACCAATTTCCGAAATATATTAATTAAACATTCATTTCAACATATTGATGATTGTTCCAAACTATTTACATGTAAACTCGTCCGTTTTATTATTCAGTTCACTATGGACTCCCATGCAGACATTTTCCTTACATCAATCCATTTGAAGATGCCGTTTTCGTATCTATGTCGGATATCAAATCCTTTTGGTGAACTGCTTCTGCCATGATGAGTCTGATTGTTGGTAATTCTGTGACTGGGGCATGTGTTTCTCCATAATTGATATTTTTTTTCCATTTGGAACCTCTTGCTACCAATTTAGCAGGGCAGTCATATCCAGGTATCATTTCCAATGAGTGAATCACGTTCTTTTTCACTGCCCTTTTCCATTATTAGCCTTCCATTCTGGTGAATTTTCGATATCTGAATTTTACCTCTCAAGTTCGTTTAAAGTTTCATTGATCATTTTCAAATTATTCTCGATAATAATGCAATGTGGATTCATTGCTTCAATTTCATCAATGTCTATCTTCAATTTATTTCAGGTTTTATCCCTTCAAACATCACATTTCTTCATATTTCATCTTCTCATGTGTTTCACTTCTCTTGTCTATATTCTCACGTCGTCTTTTGGTATTTGCTTCGAAACCGAATACTCCCATTTTAAATAAATATGGATGAGACCCTCTCCAAATTTAAGGCGGAGTTTTGTTAGATAATCATCTCGTGTAAGTTACTCTTAACAAATATGGAGCAGGCAAAACTGCGTCACCACACATTTCTCACTCTTTCCAGTCGGATCCTGTTCATTTTCTTGGTAATACCATTTTGATACGGTGTATAACTCATGGTATAGATCAATTCAAATTTTGTCCTGGCAGAATTTTCCGGACCTATATTCACCTCCATTATCTATTCTCAATTTTTAGAGCAAAGTTACTTGTTACTAGTGATTGATGAATTCTAAAATGCCATTCAACCTCGTCTTCATTTTCCAATAAGTATACATTTGCGATATACGTATAATCAACGATGAAAGTAATGAAGTAGTTATGTTTATCTCAGGTAGCAGAAATGATAGGATCACGAATATAACTATGACTTATTTCCAATAGTCTTTTTTGACCTTTGGTGTCCTTGAATGATAATCTCATTTGCTTTTATTTCACACATTCTAGAGTTGCACTAGATTTTCTCTGAATTTTCCTTGTCCTCCTACCATACCACACTTCAGTGGGGTATTTGAATTGGAACAATTTATGTGTCCCATTTGGCGATGGCATAAGTTCCTTCCCGGTGTTATAACTCATATGAATTGAGGAGTTTTATTCCAGAAGAAATGTGATTCCGAAATAAATTTGCGGAAACGCAGAAGTAGTTAAAACGCTCGTCAAGCAGAGTAAAGAAATGAGACTATATATTATTTTCCCATGAAATGTTTTCCAGTTTTTTGTATATCATTCTCATCGTTTGGTACTCTGAACTTATATCTATTAGTACTGAACCCTTGGCCCTGCTTGTTTCCTATAATTATATCAGCTTTTTAGCAGCTCACTCTACTGAGTTTGTTGATAGAGCCAATTTCCAACGAATATGTCATAAACTCGAGGAAGCCGTATGGTTGATCATAAAATCTCGTGAAAAACCATATAACATTCCTCATTTCCCAACATCACACCACAAAATTATTCGTTCAAAATCTCCATCTTATATTCATAGTGAAATTCCATTTCGTACGAATTTTCATAACTTGAACATCACATAAAAAAGTGATATAATACCACCAATTCACAAAACTTCTTCAGTTGAGCACAGTTTTTTCTATAATGTTTCCACTATTCAAAATATTATTGTATAGTCTTTAAAAAATACAAATAAATTTATTTCTCGTAAATATCACATGGAACTACTCGAATATCATGATATTCGAAATTTTATAACTGTTTCATGAAATACTAGATGTTGCCCGCAACCGCGTGTTCCTCAATATAATGCGTAATGAAATGCAGTCTCCCAGTCTTGCTTCCCGTTGCTCGACTGTTAGGCAGGATTTCCACCAAGTCGTGTCAACCACTATCTGCCCGATTTTGGTAGCTGGGTCAAAAACATAAAACTGTCTCTGGGCATACGATATATACCTAAATTTGTTATCGTGTCTATCAAGTTCACAAGCGTACATGAAAACTCCTTTATCTTGATTAAACGTGATAAATGGATGCAGCCAGAACCTGTGGCGACGTCTCTTCCTTCCTATGTAGTACGCGATCATGACAGCTTCTTCTCCACTAGACGACATTGTCGCAAGATTGTTCTGAATAGATTGATACGGTTATTGATAATCAAGCAGACTATGATCCAAGCAACTGTAACCAGTGTACATACACATCCAATTCCAGTCGGGACGACTTGAAAGTTCCCACGATGCGAATTAGGTCGATAACCATCAGCCCGATCTGGTGGAAATCCTAACAGACGAACAGGCTTGAGCATTGCATACTCTAGCTTCCCGTTGTTTATCTGTTTCAGACGATCAGGCTTGAGCAGTGCGTACTTGAACGGTTTCCAGTCTTGCTTCCCGTTGGTCGTCTGTTTCTGAAGCACCTTTTTTTTCGTTTTCGAGGTTAATATCGATCGATCGCTTGTGGGTTGGGTGGAGTAATAACGAAACGAATGCTTTGTAGTGACTATCGAGAATTAACTTACCACAAGGAAAGAAAATGCGTGTGATATTCATTATCTTATGTCGACAGGTAATTATGAGCAGTTGGAAAATAATAAATGATAGTTTTAAAAAACCTAAAAAACACGCTTTCATAGAAAACCAGAAAAAAAAATAGAAAAAAAAATGTATTTCATTTAAAAAAAAGCGTGGGGTGCATGGTATCGCCTCCGCCAACAATTACCTGTGATCTGCGACATTTCTTACTTCACTGCCCTAGGTGTGTAATGTACTATATAATTATTGATGCCATACACCCCACGCTTTTTTTTGAATAAAATGAATTTTTTTCTTTTTTTCTATTTTTTTAGTCTGGTTTTCTATAAAAGCGTGTTTTTTAGTTTTTTTAAACTATTATTTATTTTCAACTTTCTAGTTTAGTTTTCTATCAACAAGTGTTTTCAGTTTTCTAAACCATTATTATCATTATTAATTTTTTCAACTAGTATTCTCCAATATTGAATAGAATCGGACCATAATCACAAAACGCGCGGCCATTTTGGAGCCGCTATCTTGAATCCTTCAATTTTGACAAAATAATAATAATTTCCGACCCCAAAAACCCTCACATACCAATTTTGAATGGAATCAGACCATAATCACAAATCGGCCGCCATTTTAAAGCCGCCATCTTGAATTCTTCAATTTTTACAAGAGAATCATAATATTCGACCCCAAAAACCCCCACATACCAATTTTGAATAGAATCAGACCATAATCACAAAACTCGTCCACCATTTTGGAGCCGCCATATTGAATTTTTCAGTCATAATCTTCGACCACGAAAACCCTCAGATACCAATTTCGAAGCGAATCGGACCATAATCAGAAAACTCGTATGCCATATGAAGCCGCCATTTCGTTTTTTTTTCACACAGAAATTTCTCAATGCATTGTCACCGGAATTATATGCACCTGCCAAATTTCAAAACATTCGGACGTCTGGAAGTGGATCAAAATCGCGCCCAAAGGAGTCGGTTACAAACAAATAAGCAAACATACAAGTGAAGCTAATATAAAGCGTGTAAAAAAAAGCAACTCCTCCAATAGACGTATGCGAACTGAAATATATTGACTCTTCAAATAGAAGAATTCGGATTGTAATAAAACTGAAGAATCACTGTGGAAATTAACATTTTTCAAAATTAATTATCTTCAAAATTGGTGGTTGAAATATTTCACATCGATCCGTTTCATGAGGTGAAATCCTAATTTCAGTGCCTTTAGAAATATAAGGATAAATTAATAGAAAAGATTCACTCAGAACGTGCAAAGTTCGTTTTTTCAAGAAGAATCTCCATTTAGATAGCATGATAAAAATTCTAAAAAGGGATGGTATGGTGGTATGAAAATTGGAAAAAAATCCATGTCAAATATAATGTGACACATTGAAATGTCCAAATAAATAACGAAAGGCTTCATAAAGTGATGTCTAAAAATATTTTATTCGCAGCGATTAATGTGCGCAGAACGTTTTGGGGATATTTTGTAGTGTCTATGAAAAGGCTATTGAATGAACTTAGGACAAGTTCTTTTTGTGACATCCAGGGACATCCTGAAAATCGCTACGTGCGGCGGATATTGGCTGTTCTATAAAAGTTCTATTCAAGTATAAACAGATCAGCGCAGTGGCTGTTCAATGTCTCAAAATCTCGTACTTTCAACAATCTGAGATGTTTTTGTGCTTGCTGGGCAAGCTTTTGAATCTGTAACTCACGAAATAACCTACGTCACACATCCAAAACGATGATTTTTTTACTCTTTGGGCCATTTGAATAAAAGCTTGTCATTAAAACGTTTTTATTATTTTATTGTTTTGTTCGCATCAATCTGTTCATCAAAATATCCATTTCGTGCCGGATATTTGGCTAAGTAAGTGAATGTTTTGTCTGACGGTAATCTCCGTCGGGATACCGATTAGCGTTTATTCTCACTGCCTCGTCCGCATTCCTTCTTGCTGCGCCATAAATACATATCATATCTTACTTTTCTGCATTCGAAAATTGAACCATTTTCCAATGTTACGACGAATCAACACCAAATTGAATGCAGTTTCGTGAAATCTGACAGGTTTTCTGACAGATCGACGAATAATCGTACTAGATACTCGTACTATTGCTTTTTATTTTGTCACATTCATGGTCCCTTTTTATAATATGGAAGTGTTATATCGCTGAATTCAGAATTTAATGCAGAATCTAAAAAAGCATTGGAAAATCCAGAGTGACATTAAAAAAAGGCGTCGGTGTCACGACGTGCTGACGGATAACGCCTAGTTATGGAGCTCTACGTGAATAAGAAGACCGTTTGACATCAAAATCATCTACTTTCACGACATATGGATATTCTCGTTCATTTCCCAAATATATATATATATATATATATATATATATATATATATATATATATATATATATATATATATATATATATATATATATATATATATACATATGTATATATATACATATATATATATATATATAAAATATATAAAACTCTGGAGATTGTAGCTCTTGAATCATAATATATGTATACTTGGAGAAGTTTTCTTTGGATATTGAATTCTGGATTGGATAAATCTAATATCTTAGTTTGATAATTACAACGTTTCGTCTTTGGCCGAGGACTTCTTCAGGCTTTATTTGTTTCTTTTCTGAATATTCTGAAACGTGACTGATGCCGTTGAAATGTTTTATTATTATTTATGTTTGATCTAAGTATTTTTGAAAAAGTTAATATAACCAGTCGGTACATACCCATTGAACACTGCCAAGGTATTGGTTTAATGAACTTTTTCAGAAATACTCGCATCAAACATTATGATGACATTGCCCAACAACATTAGGTCAGCGCCCAAATTGGCGAAGGTAATTCTCACGTTATAATTACCATAAATTTACCAATATGGGGAAAAAATTGAAGTAATTCAGAAGTCAAAAATTGGTCAATCGAGACATTTTGCCTAATAAGTCGAAGGCATAAATAGGTGAAATTGCCTTCAGAATAGTCGACTGATGGTAAAAATCATTTCCACCTATTTTAGGTCATAAACACTATATTAAAACGAACAGTAGAGGTTAGATAAATGTTCACTGCATATTGTGTATCCTAACCTACATGTGTATTCGTAAAAGCTTTGAAATGAACATGGCGTATGAAAAAGGAACTGTCAAGAAACGTACAGCAGAGAATGATGTATGCAAGTGATGGTTTCGCATTCACATCTAGTTCGGATTTTATTTGCGATACAAACTTTTCTGTGATAATACTGAATTTTACTCATGTAAAACAAGTGGACCCCTTCAAAATATCAAATTTGTATGTAAAGAATTCATAAAATTAAGTGTACTTCCTCAACTTTTTCAACCAAACACTGCGAAACTAATTTCATAGATGAAGTATGTATATATATATATATATATATATATATATATATATATATATATATATTATCATATACACCAAGTTTTTGACTATCTATCATGGAAATATAGTCGATTCAAGATGATTATGGATCATATGGGACCTTCAAGTCGCATTTTCCTAAAATTTCAACTTTGAGAACACATAGGCTTTATGCAAAGTCGAATGTAACCTTTATTCCTGACTTTGAAGTCCATTTTCCCCATTTTGGGATTTCAGACACAGACATGGTTATTGGATATTTTTTCATGCGATATGTCTATACGTTCCGTTCTCTGGTTGGATTGGAATCGTGGATAATAAATTTATATTATTGTTATTCGATATTCTGAGCAGAAACACTGAAATAATCATTTTAATTCCTAATACGGAGAAAACATAAACATTATTTTCTACTTCTTGTTGATGGTAAAACCATCTCTGTCTAGCCTATACCTAGTCACTCAAAGAAAACGATATATACTACAAAACCCCGTAATAATTATTTATTCTGAAATTCAAGTGTTTATTCTGGAATTGAACAATAATATCAGTGGTATTGAAAATAGTACGCGATAATTGTATTCAGTGCACATTTCGCCATAATAATATCCATGTTGATGTTATCTCTGTGTAAGGAGGGAGAAATAGCCAATCATAACATTTCAAATATCAGAAGGTGTAGTGATTGGCTCCAGAATTGTAGTTTGACACGGTCGCGTTCCGCATAGTCCAAAGTTTGCTTTCAATATCAAGTTCAAATTGTTTGCCAATTGTGACTACCTCTAGAGAATCGAGATATTATGATTTGCTTACAAACTTTAATTCGACGTTTCGGCGCCGCAATGATAGTGTTGAAATTTTCGAAGTCATTGTTTTAACCCATCAATCTTTTATAGTTAATTTGCGTCAGCTGGACCAACTCAATTGAATTTCATTTTGTCGTATCATTGAAAATGTCACGGCAGTACTTCACCGCTGGCGACAGAGGAAGCTTGTTGAACGCAGCTTATCTCTGCATTCATACTGTTCATTCTGTTCATTCTGTCAATCCATCCATTACCCGCATAACCTAACATAAGCCTGTTTTGTATTGCCTCCGTCGATATTTGCTTTCATATTTCATTCATAAAAATGTATGATGAATGTTTTGAAATAGTTGAAGTCATTGAAAGACGTGGGCACATAGTAGAATATTCTTATGTACCACATAAGTAACATGATGGCTCTGATCTTTCGACTTTGGAAGTGTAGGTTCGGATTATATTCCCATTCTGGACTAATCGATAGTAGTTGGTGGTATACTTGTATGGTTATTAATTCTATTCAAATTTCTACTTGGCATTTTATAGATTTATAAAATTCAGCTCCAAAATAAATTATTTGAGCTGAGTAAATTGTATCATGTCATGCTCATCCGAATCGATTCGGGCTCCAATATCTGATATTAGGCCAAGGCTTTGAGAAATTCATTTTTGGTAACTTTGACCTCATTGTGGACATGTAGTCTTATTAGACAAATATTGTAGTAATCTCGCCCTCATTGTGGAACGGTAGGTATAAACTAGGACAAAAAATGCCCGGGCAACTTAATTGGTGCCAAAATAGGTAATGTAAAGTGAATAGTAGACCTGTTTACCGACTTGTTTTTTCCTTGACTATGTGAACATACATGAGGTTATAATTAGGTTCATGTTTAATTGAAAGTATTCCCTGAATGTTCAAGTATCTTGAACACATTTTTCTGGGTCACCTTCAGGTGAAATTTGACCTAATAAATAACTCTATTGACCCATAGGGCTGTGAAGGTATATTTGAGTTCATAACAAGTCATTCATACTATGCACTACGCCCATTAAGTTTATGTTTTGAAGGAGATTGGGTGGTATCAATTACGGAATTTATAACTTGAATTATACTTTGGAGTTAGTTAGTAGTTGAAGGTAGAATACTTGGTCAGAAATAGGTAAATTCGGACTTATCCAAGCCATTCCACCCCTCTGCTTGGTATAATTCTCCAATAATGTTAGTTGAGAACTCACGTTTCAGAATACGTGGAAATGAAACAAATAAGGCCGTGGAAGTCTCTGAGGAAATAATCATAGTTCTGATATTTCTTCAATCAGCATATTACGTAGCAGTAGTGGAAAGGGTTCAATGAACTCACCTTAATTTTCTGTGTTTTAGTATCGATCCACCTATCTCTCCTGAGTTTCTCTCCCGCAATTTGCATTTCTTTTAGCTTCTTCACTTCCACCTGGTGTTTGTGTTCCTGGGCTTTCATATTACTGTTATACCTGTCTTCCAAAATCCTCATCTCCTGAATAAGACCCTCACACTGTTGGTTCAGCACTTTTTTGTCTGCAATCAGTTGGTCGATGAACTTCTGATGCCGTTTGATCACCCCCTCGAATTCCTCTTTTTGCTGTGCCAGTTTTTGTCCCACTATTTGTTCAGTCTGTTTATTCTGCTTCATCGCCATTTCCCGGAGATTGGAAAGTTCTTCTTGGAGAAGAGATATGCATGAGGTTTTCTCCTTCAAGCGAAGACTTGAATCGATAATTTGTTGTACCAGTTCTTCTGAGGTGAGAGAACGCAGATCCTCTCGTCTATAATTGAATCATGAATGAGATAAATAAAAACTGTCACATCTTTCAATATAATAGTTTTTTATTGAGAATAATTTCCTATCGAGAAATTCTGCGGAAATTCCACTCGAATATCACTAGTGAATAGGAAATAGTTTAAAATCATTCGATTTTTCGCAACACATTTTGTTGTTACAAAGGCTGTGAAATAACTTTTCAGCTTACCGAGAGAAAGATGCCCTAAAACAATGCAGGCGTCGGATGATTAGATATGTGCAAACGTTGGAAAAAAGTCGATAGTCCACAAGTAGTCAAAAACTGCTACATTTCAATGGGAAAAGTTAACAAGATTTTATTCAATCAATTTGTTACGTACATGCTTGAGGTTGATTCAGGATATTATTCACCCATACTATTGACTTGACATTATTAAACTCTTGGCTAGAAGGAAGATATTTTTATTATCCTGAAAAAAAAATGCTGTGTCTCTTGAGTTTGCCGATTGTGGATTCAATAAAAGAGGGGATGTCGATCTTCAACAAGCTTTGGTAGCTCAAGTATGCCCCATCCTCACCACCAATGCCACAAGCTTAATGAGTTTGATTGAATTGGTTATTTGCCATATCTTGACAGAAATCTTTGCATTTAGATGTATAAATGTGCGTTCATAAATCGGCTAATTGTTTTGTGAATGTCATAAAAATAAACAAATTTTCAAAAAATGTTATGAACTATTGCTTGTAGATATATTCTTCAACTCTGAATCTATTCAACTGAACGAGCTGTTGGTCAAGCCAAACATAAAATAGTAATTACTCCATATTGAATTATTCTCTTGAAGGCAAAAATAAAAGTGAGTGAAAAAATGCTTGGAAATAAATTTTATTCTATTTCAACATTCCGTTGAAAAATCGGCTATTGTAAATGCATGTTAATGCCCATTGAGAATTTTAATTTTTCAGTTTATTCATTATTGTGTTATGATTGAGGGTGGATATACTGATATTTTGTTGAAGTTAGGCCAAATCCGGGAATTCTCATCATATTTTGTAGAGAGATAAGGATTATAACTTATTTATGGCTCATTCAAGAGTTGAGGTTATGTCATTGTTTTGTTTTGATTGCTATTCTGTATTTTCTATTTCAATATTTTATTTCCTGGATTCTAGCTCAGAATACTTCAAAACATGTTTTGAAACTTTCTAGATAACGATTCCTGGAAAATTACAATAAAATAATTGAAAAAAGACATTGGAATCCAACCATTACAAAATATTGCAATTTGATGATGATTCAATGGGGAGAAATACATGCTAGCATGAAAGATGAAACACATAATGAACATGTTTATATTGTAGAACAGTATCAATGAACAAGTTTATATTTTTGACTCTATTATGATTGGAATCAATACACTAAGAACAAGAATATTGTAGATTGTAGATTGTAGGGGATCGATATGGATCTTCAGCCCCCCTATACTTCGTCCTGTAAGGTCTTTTGTACTTACATTTTGTACATATTCAACACCCGGGATTCCAAGACTTCTTTCGAAGCGTATCAGTTTCCCGGGAGCTGAGTTGATGTGAGAGGGCGTAAGTGAAACCCCTTCGAGAAACTTAAGCCTTTTGCACAACAGCGCTTGGCAGTCGCAAAGCAGGTGTTCTGCAGTTTCAGTGAAGTTCTCGCAGTAACGGCACAGTTTTCTGTCTGATCTATCCATATTTTTGAGGTGAGCAGTCCCGTTACCAGTTTCGAATCTTTCTTGTCCAACTCGAGAAGCTCTTCAGCTTTCTTTGGCGATGGGCTCAGAAGCCTTTTCGCTTGTCCTCGCCCTGGAACCTTATTACAGTGGGTTTTAATTTTGTCAGTTTTCCATCGCCGAAACTTTTCATCGATGAGGGCTTAGAAAAGACCACAAAAGGGTTCCGGACCAGAACATTGAGTGTTTGCGCCTTCCTTGGCAAAACTGTCCGCTTCTTCATTGCCTCTGATTCCCTTGTAACCTGGCATTTTGAGGCATTCTTGGGTGTAAGTTCCTATGGCATGGGTTTTCTCTTGAAAAATTGTTAGGGGCTTTGCCAAGGGATTTCGAAAGCCTAAAAGTAGGACCCGGTACTCCCTCTCCAGCCCTTCCGTCCATTTTGGAACCATCAGTATAACATAATGATGCATTCCTCTCTAGTTGAGGCCCGTTCGTTGTAAATATATGGTGGTTTGAGAAAGTGTTTGGAAGTGTTTTTGAATCGCCAACATAGTTGCGAAGTCGGAAGTAACCACTTCATAATTCACTTCAAAGTCGTGCCTAGCAGGCATGATATCTGATGCCTTGTACCTGGATTCTAGGGGAATATTTTCCAGAATCTTCAGATGTTCAATCAGATTTCCAGCCTTCAAGTTTGATGCCTAGTGCAGTCTGAAGGCATCATTTGCCGCTTCCCCCATTACACTCTCATGCTGCGGTGGGGCATGTGGCTATGGCCGCTGTGATTATCAGATAGGCTTACCGCTGCAGCTTGATTTGTGCCGAGTACCGTTGGCATAGGTGACCATGGGTTTGATAATCGTTTGATATAATCAGAATATCAATTTCGGCAGCAAACCCCATGTCTTGCAAAAAATTATGCGACAGATTCAGATTGCCGTTATAGCCTTGGAAACAATATGACTGTTCCATGTTAGTTTCTGATCGATTATGACGCCCAGATATTAATCGTGTGTCTGCTTGATAGGCGAACTGTGTTTTGTGAAGCTTTCTGTCCAAGAGGATTCCACTTCTTATATAACAGTCTATAATTTTCTGTATTGTTTTCAGGAGAAAGGAGGTGAGACTGATCGGGTGATAAGGCTTTGGTTCATCTACTGGACGTATCACAGTCTTTGGTATGAACACCACTGCAGCCTCCCTTCAGGCTTTCGGTATGTGACCGAAAATGAAACTCCAAACAAGAAGTTATCAATACTTCCGTGGTATTTTGTTTATTTTTTCTTTCAAGTTTATTCATTTATATATATATATATATATATATCTATATATATATATATATATATATATATATATATATATACCTAAATGCCAAGTTAATTTTTTTATTGATTTAATTTCTTATTATTATTATTATAAATTATTATCAACTACTTCAATTTTATCAAATTTATATTTCCAGTTGTGTAGGTGAATAATCAAACATCACTATTTCAGCAATCAAATATATCAATCAATCAAAACAACTATGGAATATTCTTCTGCCACCTGTTCTTGCCCCAGGGTGATGAAATATCACCACATTGCCACACTGGCTCTGTTTAGACATTACAACATATCCGTCACAGATAGAGAGTGTACTTGAAATGCTCCAAAACAAAAAAATGCCAGTGAAAATAACTTAGTTTCGAATTGAATCATTTGTGAATTAGAACAAAACAATAACATAACATCAACAATCCTAAATTAGCCATGAATATGTTATAACCCTCACCTCTATATAAAAAATAATGGGAAATCCTAAATTTGGCATCACTATGACAAAATATTAAACAATTTTACACGAAATACAAATCTTTCCTTCCAATACTAGATTTTCGTGTACACAGCCGACTGAAATTCCACAAGATATTAATATTTTCACAATCACGAAATAATCTGAAAAATAAAATTCTTCATGAGCATGCAACAAGCATTTGCATCTCCGTTTTCATGTCTAACAGTCTGAAGAATTGATATTCTGAATTATATTTGAGATGGCAATGTTAATAGGAACACCTCTTTTTGGGTTCGAGCAAATTGAGATTCGAAAAGAATTAGAATAATATAAAAAACATTATTAGTGCGTCGAAAGGCATTTCTTCAGAACTGACTCACTTTGGTATGGTGTCCAGTTTTATGGATGACTGAACCATCTCTGTAACCAATTTGGCATTTTGTTTGGCATTCAACAGCGATTTAGAACAATTCCGATCGACCTCATCTAAAAACGAGAGAAGTTCCCTGAAATAAAAAGATATTTAAAAAATTGCACTCATTTTAAAAATGTGTGTATATATACCGGTATTCGGACGATTCAGTTCCGCTTTTTCTACCAACATTTCCTTTGGATTCTCTGTTCACCTCAGAAAATGTAACGTTCCTACCACTATTGACTTTCGCCGAATTTTCTTTCATATTATTATTAGCGTTATTTCTGTCTTCGGGAGCTTTTGTTTCAGTTATATTCTTAGGAGAATATGCATCTTTCTTAGTTGCATTTTGTCCACTCATGTTGTCATACACTTCATCATTCAAACTTAAATTCACCATTTTTTTGACGGTGGCTATGGTCATTTCTGAAAAAAAATACTGACAGCTCCAGAATACAAATGAACCATCAATGCACAGTCATCCTTTGGAGAATATTCAACTGGATCTAATCATCTTGCTATTTATTCAATGAAAAATCGTACCTGCGTTCTACACTCAATTTGAAACTTGAGTCGGAATAATGATTAGATACGGACACGTGTGTTTTCGTATATCGTCTCATAACATCTGATGGATTTTTTTTTTCAAAATACACTTCATGTTGTGTAGCATAACTCAAATATGATAGAAATTTAAATATTGATGTGAAATTGTCATACACGGTGACCCAGGGGTCTTTTTTTTCTATCGAAGCTATTGACTTCATTATTTTTTCAAAAATAGGTCTGACAATGAGGCACATTCTTGAAATATTTTTTCTATACCGGATGACACAGGATATCGGGCCACCCCTGTAACTTCATTCGTGGACGGATTTCTCTGAAATTTGGTACAGTTATATAAGCAACCATTTCGGATTTGATCACATTACAATCCAATATGGCGGACTTTCGGTTTTTCTGGAAATGCCAGTAACTTTTTTTTTACAAATGGAACACCCTGTATATTTTTACATATTCAAGTTCAACAGGTCAAAACAAGTCCAAACCTTATGTCAAATGTAATTTTTTTTTTAATTGAACTTAAAATTGTTTTTTATTTTACCCCGTGGATAAATGAGATTTGGTCGAAGCTTATCACAATGAGTCTCGAATAAACTTATTTTTTTCTGAAAAATTATTTTTTGTGTCACTTACTGGTTAATCAATTCAGTCACATCACATTTTGATCAACAATTCATTTTTTTCAAATGGAACCCCTACCCGCCTCTCTAGAACATACATTAAGGAAAAAAATGGCATATCATTTTTGTATTTCGGTGCAGTGACAAATTGTATAAATTCAAAAATTTACAACTAGTTCATGAGTTTCCTTGCAGTTCGGATAATTATTCAACTTAGTAAGCTGTGGAAAACAACATTTCTGAATCTTTGTCAACTAATTGTGTAAGTTATACTAATAAACACGATAATGGTGTTTCTTCTTAAATTCTTCTAGCGTTTTCTAGACTAACATTGCATTGGTATTCCAATTCCCGCGTCGAAGCGGTTGGATCATTTCTGCCTCCTCACTAACGATCATTTTCTCCATTGTTTGGTTCTTTTCGGAATCTTCTCTCCACATTTCTGAAAAAGGTTCTTTGTGGGTGTCTTCCGTGTGGGTATCGTTCAGCGTATAACTGACAAGCGGCGACACTGTTTTTGAGACATTCTCCGTAAATTTATAACATATCAACCTGTTCACTTCTTGTGAACCTATAATTTCGATTTTACATTTCTACTAAACTAATTCTCGAAAGTTAACTGATTTTCGAGAGTTGAAATGAAAGATGACAGCGAAACACAATTAGTTGACAAGATTCAGAAATGTTGTTTTCCACAGCTTACTGCAAGGAAACTCATGAACTAGTTGTAGATTTTTGAATGTATACAATTTGTTACTGCACCGAAATACAAAAATTATATGTTATTTTTTTCCTTAATGAATGTTCTAGAGAGACAGGTAGGTGGCCCATAGGGGTTTGATTTGAAAAAAATGAATTTTTGATGAAAATGTGATGTGACTGAATTGATTCATCAATAAATCACACAAAAAATATTTTTTCAGAAAAAATCATGGTTCTCCATTATGTGCGACTCATTGTGAATAGCCTTGTCCAAATCTCATTTATCCACGAGGTAAAATAAAAAAACAATTTCAATTTCAATTGTTCCAAAAAATGACATTTGCCATATGGTTTGGACTTGTTTTGACCCGTTGAACTTAAAAATGTAAAAATATACAGGGTGTTCAATTTGAAAAAAAAAATGTTGCTGGCATTTGCAGAAAAACCGGGAGTTCGCCATATTGGATTGTAATGTGATCAAATTCGAAATGGTTGCTTATATAACTGTACCGAATTTCAGATGAATCCGTCCACGAATGCAGAAGTTACAGGGGTGGCCCGATATCCTGTGTCACCCGGTATACAGAATTTCCCTAAATAAGATACATAACTGAGTTCTGTTTTTTAAACGCCAACCTCCCATTTTTGTTACATTCTTGGATTCGCCACTAAATTGTCCATATAACGCAACAGAGTTTCTTAGATTCATTTAGTTTTTGACTTAATGCCAATTTATATGTTAAAATAGCGTCGTGCATGGACCCACAGAAAAATTATTAACTTCAGAACTGGCTAAAATAACTCTACCCACTTCATAACAGTCGATTCCTTAGGCTTTAGCACATGTTTTGAGATACATGCGAACTCGAATTCAATATTCCATCGCCTACTACGATTTTATTAAAATAACATATTACAAATAGCAATAACTCTTTTCAAATGAAACACCCTATTTTTTATTGCACAGCATTTTTCAAGGACTTTTTGTCGATATATGGTTCTTGGAGTCGACTTGTGAAGTTTTCGAGATTTAATGCAAAATAGGAAATTCGCTATCATAAAATTTGACACATTCGTGTACTTTCAATAATTGTACACGTCTAATTGTTGATAATGAATTTCACTCGCGAAGAATTGGTGCATATACTGTTTCGACAAAGCTGACAGAAATCCTTTGTTAGCAAGCAAAATCTACCAAAAAAAATTTCCAGAAGCAAGAACTCCACGAGAGTCATTTCAAGAGTTGAGAGATCGGTTTTAACTCAGCGGTAGTGTGTCTTATACCTAAAAGGAAATTGTTGGGGGTCGGATCAATGAGGAAAATGAGTTGCAAGTTTTATTGATGATATCGAAAAATTCTCATTCGAACGCCAAGAAAACGGATATTCCACAAATTAGTATGGACAGATTAATATTGTAACTCTTATCATCTGAACCTAGATCAAGAATTGTATGATGATGATTTTGCAAAGCGGCGCTTTGTATTTGAATGAATGGCATGATTGGCGAGGGTTATGATACTTCATATTTAATTATGTTTTCTGATGAAGCAACGTTCAAGAACAACGGGTTGGTCAACAGATATGATATGCGTTATTATGCAATCTGAAATCCTCACTGATTGAGGATGTGATGAATGGTGAAAGGTATTTACATTTTATTCGCGAACGTCTTTCCAGAATGTTAGAAGAAGTGGATTTGAACACTAGAAGGACCATGTGGTTGCAATATGATGGTGCTGCAGTGGATAGCCATAGGATAGTTCGAGAATTTTCAGATCAATCCTATCCTAATCGTTGGCTAGGCCGGCGCGATGCGCAGACCTCACTCTTATAGATTTCATTCTTCAGGGGTACGTGAAGGAAAGGGTTTCCAGAAATCATCTATCCACTGCAGATGATATGAAAAACAGAATCAAATGGGAGGTACCTTAAAAAACAGAACTTAGTTGCGTATATCATTTTTGGACACCCTAAATAGGAAGATTTTTGGAATGTGCCTCATTGTCAGACCTATCGTAAAAAAATCAAAGTGATAGCTTCGTCAACCAAATCGACTGTAATGGTCCTGATTCAGATTTCTTTATTCAAAAGATCGCAACATCATGTGGCTCCTTTCTCCTTACTCCGTATGATCAGACTATATGACCTACTACGAATAAAATTGAAAAATAAGATTTCCTCAGGTCACGATGAAGTACCCATGTTTCTCTTGAGAAAAACACTCCATATCCTATCCACTCCACTTTTACATTTGGTGAATCTATCATTTCTCACTGGCAATTTTCCAAATATGTTGAAAATTTAAAGAATTTCACCAGTATTCAAAAAGAGGAACAAACATTCAGTAGAAAACTATAGACCAATTACAGTTCCATCAAGTTTCTCAAACGTTTGCGAATACGCGTTCTTGAACAGGCTTCTTTCTTTTTGTCATAAATTCAATATTTTCTCTGGAAGCCAACATGGATTTCTTAGTAAGAGATCAACCACAACAGCAGTTCATTCATACAATGATAGAATAATCGAATTCATTGAGGCAGGCGAGTGCCCTGTGGGAATCTTTTGTGATCTTAGCAGGGCATTCGATTGCGTCAATCATTCTATATTACTCGAAAAATTAGATAAATATGGTATCTGCAATGGATATCAGATTATTTGAGGTATAGAAAACAGTATGTCAATGTGAGCAACAAAAATTCTGAAATGAAGGACATTGATCTTGGTGTACCTCAGGGCTCAGTTTTGGGCCCGGTATTGTTTATTCTTTTTATTAATGATTTGAGTATTTTATCAGTACCGGCATCATTGACTTCATATGCAGATGATACATCTGTGATCATATCAGATGAAACCGATCTAGCCTTGACATATAAATGCAACACAGTTTTCTCCAGATTGCACGAATGGTATTCTGCAAATCAGCTGTTTCTAAATGTTAGAAAAACGCAATCTATAAGGTTTCATAACCGTCAAAAATTGTGTCAAGATATCACATTCGGCTCAGATGATGCCTCAGCGCAATATGTCTCTAGTAATAGTAACGTTATAACGTTTTTAGGTTTTCAAATTGACTCATGTATAAACTGGAAAAGTCACTGTCAATCACTGATATCAAAAATGAATTCACTATCATATCAATTCAGAACCACTAGGAAAGTGTTGGAAATAAATCAGCTGCTTTCACTCTACTATGCACAAGCTGAAAGAAGATTGCGATATGGTATATGCCTATGGGGTTTATCTGTATCCTCACACGATGTTTCTATTGCCCAAAAGCGAGTTTTGCGTTCTCTCGTTGGTATATCGGGCCGTACAAGTTGCAGGGATGTCTTCAAGTACCATAAAATTTTAACACTTCCTTCATTATTTATTTTTGAACTCTCTGTTTACTTATTTGAGAATAGAGGTACTTCATTCAGTACCAATAAAGTCAGACATCAATTTGATACCCGAACAAAAAATGATCTTCAGGTACCTTTTAATAAATTTAGCTTTTCATTCAACTCTCCTCCCTCTATGCCGCCCAGGGTGTTTAATAAACTGCCAAAATATATGAAAGAAAGTAAATGTATTAAAATATGCAAAATACAATTGCGAGCATTTCTACTTGAAAAGTGTCTGTATAGTGTTGAAGAGTTTATGTCGTAGAAACGTAATGTTTTGTTTATATGCATTCATTCTGATATGTCGTCATGTTTCTTTTAGAATGTTCTTAGGACAGTTTTAATTGAGGTTGATAATTTTTACTTCAAACCTGTGGTTTCAGCTTTTTGGTTTTATCTGAAAATTCAAATTCTGAATTTTGGAATTGTGTGTTTCTATGTGTTTCTATGTTTTTATATTTACCTAGATTTAAGTGTATGACTCTTCCTATGCGATGTTATGTTGTCTACTGGAAAATAAAGATCTTATCTTATCTTGGATAGAAGAATGTTATGGAGTTGCATGCACCCCTGGGTCACCCTGTGTGTTCAGTTTCGATGATTATATCACCGTGTTGAAATCTCAAATAAATAATAGAAATGTACCAGAATTGACTGGTGAAAACATTTCACCTCACACGTACTTTCTTATGCATACATTTCTCATCTCAGCACGTCTATGAACTACTAGTCGAGTTAGTGAAGGTTTTCACTTCTGAGTCGCTCTAAAACATCTTCGAATTTGAAGATTTTTTCTTTACATGTTTGTTATATTCAATAATTCAAAGTCATGAATCAGAAGTCGAGCTGCTGCACTCAAGTATTTATATTGTTCAAACAATGATTAATTTGCTTATTTTCTATGGGATCTCAGCTAGAACTCACTTTTCTCGAAAATTCAGCATAAAGACTAATAGGCCAGTAGAGAGTCTATTTTCTTAAAATTTAATAATAATAACAAGAGTTTCAAAACTTCAGTAGAGTGAAGAGTACGTTCAAATGTTATTCAGTCTGATTTTGCTACCCTTTTTTCTGAACGGAAAAAGTCGAAAATCAGGATTAAATGAATTTTTTTATTATTAGCGCGGAAAAATTTGCAAACTTCCGAAGTTATAAAAAATAGCATAATCTGCGACCACGAAAATCCCCGCACACTAATTTTGGATCGAATCAAACCATAATCACAAAACTCGTCCACCATCTTAGGGCCGCCATCTTAAATTTATGAATTTTGACGAAAATTTCATAATTTTTGTTCCCGAAAATCCCCACAGACCAATTTTGAATCACATCGGACCATAATCACAAAACTTGTTCGCCATATTGAATTTATGATGAACACCTGCCAAATTTCAAATTAATCGGACGACTAGAAGTCGGTCGGAATTCACTTGCAAGAGTTGACTCAAACTAACAAACGAACGGGCAGACGAACAAGTGAAACTGAATAAAAGCTTGTAAAAGAACCCTTCAGCTGATGAGTGTTCAACATCACAACTGGTATTTTAAGATTTTAAGAAATTTGAATTAACCAAAAAAATTTAAGGTCCTGAAAAGAAAAAAATGCTTCAAATTTGGTACGTGGGTTGGAAACCAAAAAATAGACAACTTCTTCATTCAATATTTTTGGAAATATTGAGAAATAACCTAACTTTAAATTTGTTTGAAGAAATGTTGAATTTGACAGTTGTGGCTGATCGATAGGAAAAATCGTAAACGTCTCTTCGCATTATTTACAGAGCAAAAACTGTTCATGTACTGTAAATTTGCAGAAACTATTCAAAAAACAAATCGTATATGATGCGGTTTTCAACGGTGACACTATATATTAACAGATAATTCTAGGTTGAATGATTATCAGTATTTCAAATCTGAGGTTGGATATACTCACGAGACTTTTTATCTTCCTCTTCTAATGCTTCTAGAATGGATACGATATCGTCAAAACTGCCGTTTAGGTTTTTCTCTTCAATGTCATGTAGGGGTAATTCCTGTTTGGGATCTATTTCACATAAAGATACCGATTTCTCTATTTCTTCGAGGTTACATAAAATATCCAAATAATCGGCCTTCTCAGGTTTATCTTTATTAGATTTTTCGCTACATCTCGTCATCCACGATTCAATTTCTTCATTATTTTTCAAATTTGTTTTACTTTCTTTGACTCGCAGAATTTCTGGTTGGATGTGGGACTTTCCTTTCGCAGAAGCGACTGGTTTCTGAAAAATAGTGGACTTTTTCTGTTTGCGTTGATCAGGGGCTGATGATTCGATAATGGTCTTTTCTTCTTTGAAGAAGTTTTTGAATTCAGTTTCAACATTTTCATCGAATAATAAATCTAAATCGATTTCAGATACGTTTGGTAGGCTTTGTTCTTCACCAGCAGATTTTTTGACAATTTTCGAATTATCAGTCAAGTTTCTATCCACTAAGTTATGCTCTTTCTTTAGTTCTTGCAGGTATTTGTCTGTTTGATATTCTTTCTGGATAACATCTTCCTCGGCCCAGTTCGGAGTCGGACAAGGAGTATTTCTATGTGATAGTTCCTCTGAATATGTATGTGTTTTATTTTTTTCTGCAAACCTTTGAACTCTATTGGATGCATATACATCGAATCTTGAATCGGTATTTCCATCATTTGTATCATTCGACTGGTTTTGGGAATTCTTCCTGTTTTTCATTCCACCTAGTACCTCATTTGTCCCGCATGTTTCATTTCCAACATCGAATGTATGGTTCTTCTCAGTCATTGATTGGAATTTCAAAGAAAGATATGCACTGATGGCATCCATACCTTTATTGTATACAATATCTGAAACTTTGTTGGAATGTACTGAAGACATTTCTGGTTTCTTTGGAAGAGGTGGTTTGGAAGTAACTCCTGGAACCATTGCTGATGTTCCATTTAAATTTGTTGGGGTCACATTACCTGCAATAAAGATACAGTACATAATTTCAGAAAAACATTTTGAAAGATTATAGAGCATATCTTTTACAAAACCCTGTTTTTTAGGTGAAGCACCCCGCACTTGTTCATGTAAACTTTGGTTTGTTGTTGTACTCGATCTAGTTACCAAAAGAGTTAACGAGCCCAACTCAATCATTTGGCTAGTTTTCTAGATACGGAGTGTTTCTCGACTTTTTGAACTTACGAGCTACACTGAATTTCTTTCGCATACACACATTTACTAAATGTTTTGGTAATACATTAGTTAATATTTACAATTGAAAATATTAATATTCACAAGATTATTCACAAATTTATGATAGTAGATTTTTGCAAAATCTCACTTTTTCTACTGTGTAGCATATTTTGAAAATGTACTCCTCAATATAGTATTGCGACGAGAAAATATTGCACGATACACATTCTTTATACAGGGTGTTTCAACATTTTTTTATAGGTTGATTCAAAATCTTGAACTCATGGATGGATTTTTGGGAAAGGTAATAACACTAATGTTTGTGTGTATCTGAGCTTCAAAATGTACGAGATGGTTTATTTGTCGGAAGGTATTCTATTTTGAGAAAAGTACAAAAACACTTTGTATTCTGAAATTTATCCCCTCAAAGTAACCATTTTCTCAGTATATAATAATTTCAATAAAGTTTTGAGAAGCCTGAATTTCACATCTGATCCTATGACCAGTTTTTGAGATACTATTAAGTAGGGAATTGCTAATTTTATCAGTTTATTTTTTCAAATTGAAAAGCTGGATTGACTTTATGTTTTGTATATAAGTTCAATATATGTTTTTGCTTCTTTGACGATGTGTTAACCATGTGAGCTCATTATCATCTAGAAGAATCCTGGGTTTGTAGTCATCTTTTTGGGTCAGGTGAATGTGGTAGTTTCAACTTTTTTATTTTTTTTGAATTTTGAGTTATCGAGTAAAAAAAGGGAAAAAAATTATCTGCTTGTGGGAGGTTTTTGCCATATCCAGTGGAAACAGTTTTTATTCCATGTTGTCTTCTCAAAATCAAAATTTGCAATAAAAGAACTTCGTGTTTTTTATTTTTGTACATTTATTTATAAAGACATGACATGACATGACATGGAAAGGAAAAAATTCTCAATTAAATATTGAATAGAAATATTTTTCTGTGAATTAAAAAATCCATCATAAAAATTAAGTTATTTTTGTGAATGTCTAACAGAAAACAACTACTTCTTCAGCTAAAGCCACGCTCGACATTGAACTACATCTGATAGATATTCTGAAAGGACCTTAACTCAAAAAAAAAACTAGAATTGAAAATTTGCATTTTTATCCAGATAGTTATTTGATTTTTTATTCTAGTTTTAACTTAGAACTCATATAGATGGATGAGGCAGAGAAGAATTGTTTTCCACAAGAGAGTACCCACCAAAAATAATTTGCAACATTGACGCAAGAGAGGCATCGCATTCACTAGATCTTCACGAAAATATATTTCACGCTTCCACAATCATCAGGAAGACCGGAAGAAATGGAATACACATTTTCTAGAAGCAATGTCACTTGGCAAAGAAAAAAGTCAGGAATATTTCTTTTGGAAAGATATATTGAAATTAGTGTTTTTCGTCATTAAAACCTGTCGTGGGGTATCATAGATTGATTTGTTTGAAAATATGAACAGGATGATCATAAAATCAGATGTGGAGTCATCTGCGACTGAAAAATAAACTTTAGTCACTAGCGATGGAAGATAGTGACTAAAGTTCATCTTTCAGTCGCAGATGACCCACATCTGATTTTACGAGCATACTGTTCATATTTTCAGACGAAGCAATAGTCGACATGTTTCGTTGACTCATCGTAGGACAACATCTCCAGGGCATAAATACGGCTAGAATATATAATTATTATTATTGTGTTAATATATCACAAAATTAATACTCAAGATTCTTAGAGGATTTGGATTAATAAAACTATATATAAAAGTGGAATGAATCACAATTAGTATTTGAAAGGTTTTCACGACGTTTCGAATGCTTGTATCTGCAATCGTCTTCAGGTGAATACTGACAAGTTCAGGTGCTACTTACCAATTTATACGACTGTCGGCGCAATGATGCGTGCAATTCCGCCATGTGCAGTGGTGCGTGTAATTTCGCGCGGTGTGGTGGTGCGTGAAGTTTCGCGCCTCTGCAGTCCGCCAGAAAGAGCAATCAGGGGTTTCCATACGTTCTTGATCTCAACGCTTGGTTGACTAAAGGCGTTATTGGCTACGATGTAGGTGGACTCTTTGAACTTTTGTTTGAACCAATGTTCCTCTCTATGTAGAACACTTGCGTCGTCCCATAGAACTTGATGGTGCTCAGTCCAGGCGTGGTCAGCGATTCCCGATTTTGATGTTTCTCCACGTTGAGTCCATTTCTTGTGCTCATCCAATCTTACCGATAACGGTCTCTCTAATGTAGGAATCCCCGCATTCACATGGAACTTCATAAATGCAATTCTTACTGATTTCATTTTGTTTCAGTTTGGTGGAAACTCCTAAATCTCCGGATTGAAGCGTCTTGATGTTGAACTTTTTCCGATCCTTCTATTTCTTGGAGACACCTCTGATGTACGGAAGGCAGATCACTGTGCTTTGTTGTTGCTCTTCAGATGTCTTCGTTCTCCGGAGTTGTTTCAATACTTCTTCTAGGAGTTTCTTGGGATATCCATTTCGGTGGAGGTCCTCTCTGATGTGGTTCAATTCGGCATCTAGTGACTCCACGTCGTTGCATATGTGCGTCGCTCTCTCCACCAATGTTCTCACGATCCCTCTCTTCGTCGAACTCGGATGGTTGGAGCTGTAACTGAGGTACTGCCCCGTATGTGTCTTCTTTCTGTAGACGGAGGTGCGAATTTCATTGCCTATTCTCTCAACGTTCACATCGAGGAAGGGTAAGACACTGTTGGTTTCCATGTCCATCGTGAACTTGATCGAATCCCTGATTCTGTCAATTCCTGAGAAGAAATCCTGGAGATGTTCGTCTCCGTGATTCCATACAATGAAGGTGTCATCCACGTACCTCAACCACAGCTTTGGTTTGTATTCTGCCTCCCGTATAGTCAATTCCTCGAACCACTCCATGTATATGTTGGCGATGATTGGAGAAAGGGAAGATCCCATCGGGAGTCCGTCGACTTGAGAGAAAAATCGGTCCTTCTCCTGGAAATATGAGTTCTGTAGGCAGCACTGCAGTAATCCCAATATTGCGTGGGTGGGAAGGTCAGTCCTCTCGTGCAGCTGGTCATCCTCTTCGAGATTCCTTTTGATGATACTGAGAGATTCCTCTTTACACCAATGTCCCTATAGATACAAGCATTCGAAACGTCGTGAAAACCTTTTAAATACATTAAGACGATGCACGTCCGAAACGATAGTAATCCAATCACAATAAGTTTTGCAAACACTCTCGTTCTACAGTTGCGCCACAGATGAATTATTTCATAAAGTTGATACCTCTCCATTCACAATTTTGAGGTTGAAAGATTTCGCTATGAATACTCTCCATGCAGGGTGAGCCATACAGCCAACCATAAAAAATAACCATGCTTTGAAATTATTGAAACAGAAAATTGCATTTCTTGAGTGACTTTTGAATAACTCAATAACATCACATTAGGTATGTCTAACCGTAAGATTTTGAAATATATGGGGTGATTTTATTGTGTTATGAATACCTATAAAATAAATCGGTTCACACATCTTTGTCCGATATAATTGACAAATTGATTTGTTGAAAATATAAACAGGATGTTCATAAAATCAGATGTTGAATCATCTGCGACTGAAAGATAAACTTTTGTCACTATCTTCCATCGTCAAGATAACCTCTTGTGGGGTATTCATGTTGAAAAGGGAAACATTCTCAATTGAATATTGATAGAAAGATTTTTCTGTGAATTGAAAAATCCACGATTAAAATGAAGTTATTTTTTGTGAATGTCTAACAGAAAACAACTACTTCTCCGGCTAAAGCCACGCTAAACATTGAACTACATCTGATAGATATTCTGAAAAGGCCCTAACCCAAAAGAAAAAATCTGAAATTGAAAATTTGCATTTTTATTCAGATAGTTATTTGATTTTCTATTCCAGTCTTAATTAGGAACTCATAAAATAATGGCAAAAAATTTTTAAAAAAAGGAGACATCGCATTCACTAGGTCTTCAATACATTTTTGTAGACGAAAATCTATTTCACGCTTCCACGATCATCAGGAAGACCGGAAGAAATGGGAAACACATTTTCAAGAAGCAATCTCACTTTGCAAAGATGGAAAAAGTTAGAATCATTTCTTTTGGAGAGACACTTTGAAATTAGTGTTTTCTGACATTGAAACCTGTCATGGGGTATGATAGATTGATTTGTTGAAAATATAAACAGGATGTTCATAAAATCAGATGTGGAATCATCTGCGACTGAAAGATAAACTTTTGTCACTATCTTCCATCGTCAAGATAACCTCTTGTGGGTATTCATGTTGAAAAAGGAAACATTCTCAATTGAATATTGATAGAAAGATTTTTCTGTGAATTGAGAAATCCACGATTAAAATGAAGTTCTTTTTTGTGAATGTCTAAGGCCGAATTCCACCAAAAGCTTTAATCTCGATTTAGCTCTTAAGTGAGGCCTCAGATCACGATGAATGTAATGTAGCGTTTCACCACACTCCAAACCGCGATTAAATCGACTAATCGCGAGTTAGCACAAATCGTCCATTTTAGGAGGATTATAACTTTAAGTTAAGATTAATGTGACATTTGGTTGAAATGGCATTTCGACGGGTGTATGATCTTCCCTTTGAAGACGATAGTGATGATGAATTTGTCGTTCGACATCCTCGATAGATCCGACTTTCAAGAGAAGCTGTACTTCAAATACTGGGATCAATTGAGGAACAAATGGAATTTGCAAACGACAAGCGAGTTTTGTTATTTCATTTTCGTTTTGAATTGGTTACTGATATTGTTCATCAATACTTTACAAGGTTTGTGTCCGGCCTGAAGATTATTGAAATGTTATGGCATTTCTATAATAGCAAAGCAAATGCTAATATGTTCATTCTAGGCTGGTAAGGCTAGAGCGACAACGCAGAGAAATTGGAAGGGTCATAGTGGAAGAACATTGAAAAGAGATTGTGGAAGATACACGACCAGCAGTGTCGCAGGATCAATAGCAGTTAATAAGAGGCCATATTTCAGATATTTTTTTTGGCTCTATAGTCAAGAACTGTGAAAAATATACAGAAATTTTCAAGTGATAATAATGACGTTGGAAAATAAATAAATTCAGTGCAAAGATAATTTATCAATATGTTTGAATGAAATATAATTTGTGAAAGAGTTAATTTGTTAATAAAAAAAAACAAGTTGATAAAATTACTTATATAGTTTTTTTTCCAGTATGTGTGGTTATGTGAAATGAGATTCAGATAATGAAAGCTGCTGATGTACAAAATTGACTGTAATTGTATAACAAAACTCAACAAACAGGAACTCGGTTATTAACGTTCAAAAATTAAATATAAATCTTTTTCACATACATATAGGCAAAAGTCATAAAATTAATTTACATTCAAAAATTGAATGAAAATATTGTCCACTAACATGGGAAAAGTCATAAAATAAAAAGTCCTCATTTTATATTCACAAACTCAAATTATGAATGTGGTTCGCTAACATATAGATGAAAGTGGAGAGATCTGAAATCAGTCATTGTTATTCAAAAAGTAAATAAATATAGGGTTACTCTTTTTCTTCAACTTCTGCAAATTTTCATCGACATTTCCAGACACATCACTCGACATTTTCGGCAAAATCAAATTTGTATAAACCGGTACACATGACAAACTGACAAACTTGGTTATGATATGAATAAATGACACCTGATATGTGACTGACGACAATAGCGCCAAGGGTGGTCATCACTGCTAATACGACACAGAATACTATATAACTTTTTGTTCACAATGTTGCCAAGTGGTTTGGCGATTTTGTATGGTGAAACAGAAAACACTGTTAAGCCTGCTTCACTAACAAGCGGAGTTCAATCAATCGGAGATCAAGATCTGTTTGGTGAAACTGGGCCTAACAGAAAATAACTACTTTCCCGGCTAAAGCCACGCTGGACATTGAACTACATCTGAGAGATATTCTGAAAAGGACCTAACTCAAAAGAAAAAATCTGAAATTGAAAATTTGCATTTTCATTCAGATAGTTATTTGATTTCCTATTCCAGTCTTAATTAAGAACTCATAAAGATGAATGAGGCAAAAAAGAATGTTTTCCAAAAGAGAGTACTCACCAGAAATCATTCGTAACATTGACGCAGGAGAGACATCGCATTCACTAGGTCTTCAATACATTCTTGTCGAAAAATCTTTCTATCAATATTCAATTGAGAATGTTTCCCTTTTCAACATAATTGACAAGTTTTCAAACACGGGCAACAAAGATGATAATCATCAATTTCCTTGTGTAGGTATAATTCAAATACTAGGTACCTATTTCGTACAGGCAGGTATTTCACAATATACGTGTAGAACGAGTTATATAGTATTTCACAAATTATAAAACTTAACAGTTATTACCTTGCTTATTACTAATTGAATGTACTATTTTTAACAAAAAAATGTATTAATTCAGGATGATCCATACAGGCAAGGATTGAACCATAGGTTCAAACGTACATTGCAACAACTATCAGCAAAATTAACTGAGCCGTTAAACTCATTTCTACACCACCACCACAGAGATAGAGGTTTTGGTACGATTTATTTATAGTGGTTTTCCAAGTTATTGTTGTTGTGTACATCCGCCAACATTCATTCGACAGCATACAAACCTAGGGTAAATTCTAAATCTGAACCAATTACGTTTCTGATTGAACTAGTCCATTCGAATGAAAAGGCACTCATGTCTTTGGATAACGTCTTGTATGTAAGATGCCGCTACATAAATATGGTAGCGATCCATCAACTCTGGTAAATAGTCCATTTTTCAAAAAAAAATTCATTCAAAGCAAGATTTTGGACCCCAGTACTTTCTTGCAGTTTGTCCAGCATTTGTTGTGATTCGCATGGATTGTAAATGTTTTTATTCAAAAAGATAATAAATTAATCACCCTGTATTCTAAATTCCTATAAATCGATTTTTACTGGTGGTTGGCTGTATGGCTCACCCTGTATGAAAAGTATTCAGAGCGAAATCTTCCAGCCTCAAAATTGTGAACGTGCAGGTATTAACTTCATGAAATGATTTCTCTGTGGCGCAACTGTAGAATTATTGTGATTTATTCGTAAATCACCCTTTAACAGTATATATTTTCAGGTGTACCTTTTTATGTACATCTAGGGTCGGATGTTAAATTCATGGCTCTTATGGCGTTCTTAAAATTATTATGATAACATTTGACGTGCGAAATTTCATGGTTTTTGTAATTTTCTCAAAATAGAATACCTTGCGACAAATGAACCCCTCTGTTTATTTTGAAGCTCAGAGACACACATATGTTAGTGGTACTTATCATGTTTCCCTGAAATCGATCCATAAGTACAGGGTTTCAAATTAAAAGAAAAAGTTGTATTTTTTTTAATTGTACGTATCTACTATATATTACCAAAATATGTAGTGAACGTGTGTATGCAAAACTGGGCAATTCTCAACTTCAACACCCCGTTTCTAGAAATCTAGTAATGGGATTTAGTTGGGCCCGTTAACACTAGGTTTTGGTTACTAGGTGGAGTACAACAACATACCAAAGTTTCAGAAAATGTTACTAGTCGCCACTTTACATGAAAAAAGTACTGGGTCCTTTTTCAAAACATCCAGCAGTCCACATTTACTTTCAAAATAACGTACCAACAAGTGAAACTGAATAATATATTTAAAAAAATTCATGATTTGAAATGACGATCGTTTTGGTGTATTATCACAAAAAGACTACAGTTCATGTGAAAGATATTGTGGGAGGACAGAACCTAAAAGGATACAAGTGGATATTCGCAGAGTCAACACGATTCTGTGGTAGAAAATCTCTCACCGTTTGTGTCGATTTTATTTTCTGTCGTTTTCTTTGGTTCATGTTCCTCAGAAGATAGAGAACTATTTTCTTCACAAGTATTATCCTTACTATGTAGACTATGAATTGCGTAATCTGTATTTTCACTCAGTGCTGGAGAAGCCGGGTGTATATCGTTTCGCCAAGATTTTATTGGTTCTCCTAGCATATCCTTGAGTACCACTGAGGACGGCAATGCTTCATCTGCAAATGTAATACGTTTGGAGATATATGTCATAACATATTTCAATATTTCATGGTGCCGCACATTTTTTTCATTACCTCCGTCACCCACCAGTGATAATTTTAAATGAGCAGTCACCTCAGACTAACGACAAGAAATATATAACAATAATAACCATAATAATATTTATTGGTCACAATTTGGAAATTACAAGAATTATCAGTAAAGCTGTAGCTGCAAATCATCAAATCATTAAAAAATTACACCAGCAGGCCGCAATATGGCTACGTGTGCCCTAATTCCTTGGTTAATAGAGAAAAATCACAAGAACTTCGTATACAATGTGACCAATAATAACTTTCATGCTAAACGTAATTATATAAATAAATATATTTTAAAAATTATGGAATACATATTTTTTTCCGAAAACCGTCAAATTTTGAGAAAAATACTGAAACTGGTTCATTTACATTTTCAAGTGCCTCTTGTTCGATATACTTGTGAAAGGTAACGTCACCAGTGTCGGCGTAACGACGTAATCGATGTTTTTTTTTTTAATGGAAGCAGGGATCATGTGACATCTTATTTGAAAAGTATAGACTACAAGCCCAAGCCAATTTTGGGGTAGTCATGTGACCCAGCATGCTGGGTCAGGACGTTTGACGGAAGAACATACGCAGGTGCACATACGCACACATATTATACATATGGCTGTCGGTACAATTTGTATCTCTCGCTACACTTTCTATATCTCTCTCTACACTTTCTGTATCTCTCTTTACACTTTCTGTATCTCTCTCTACAATTTATGACTACAGTGTTGCCGATTGGCGGATAATTGTCCGATGTGCGCATCTTTTCTGAGGTTGCGGATAATTTGCGAATCCTAAAATATATCGGTAATAAAACTATTTTTTTGAAATAAATATAAAGTGATAAATATTTATTTTTACAAAATTTTTTATTGATTTTTTGGAAAATTCTACATTTTTTTTTTAAGTTGTAAGTAATTAAAAGATAACTTTCTTTTATTTCGATCATCGATGATATGTTTAGGAATGCAAAAATGAGACCAATTCAGATGCAGTTACCACGGAATCTGAATGCGATAGTGAAAACTAAGTTAAATTTGTTTTTTACCTATGAATTATATTTTATTGCTTAGTTCTCTCACTTTCACAAGCCATAATTATAATTAATAAAAACTAAATTTCATTTGCACTAATAAATGTTTATAAAACTTTACGAAAGTTATAAACAGAATATTTTTGGGTACATTTTCATAAAATATTTAAACTTTTATGTATTTTCATTAAAGTGTTTAATCAAAAATCTTTTAGTATAGTTTGGTTTAGTATTTTTTTTAACAAGTGTGTGAAAGATAATAATTAATTTTTGTCCGTACTTTTTACGCACAATATCCTCTGATATCTTGAATCTTTGTATTATTCAACATAATCTATGGGGAAATTCTTATTGAGATTGAGATTAAAATAGGGGTCTGTTGAAAAAAAAAACAAGTAAAAGACGTGAAATACAAAGATTGTAAGGTACAGTAGAATAATGTAGAAGTAGAATAATGTACATTGAAATGAGAAAAAGCATATAGTTGAAGCTCGAATTTTCAGAGTCTCGTATATTTCAACTAATGTTCCATCTGATATGAACGGCACTGTAATTTTCAATCATTATTTGCCAATAAAATTTTACCCTAACATTCCGTAAAAACATAATGCACAATCAGCTGTAAGAAATCCTCGAATTGAGAATGTACGGCATCATTTTGTTTTTGTTTTGATATGTTAAAAAAAATAAAAAAACAATAAAATTCTACTCTGATGAATCACAGTGCAATTCAAAAATCTTATAAATTTCGGAAATTTTATATTTCTTTCAACAAATCATATTTTCATTTAGTTCCATCGATTATAGCCGGCTAATACTTAAAACCATAAAATTAAGTCCAGAAACCGGTTGAAATACAGGAATTTATGATCTTTCTTTGAAAAAAAAGATATAACCCCCAAATGCAGATAATTTTTTATTTATGTTATATAAACCATAATTTTTAGACGGCATAGTTTCTGAAAATTATTTTATGTGTTTAATAATATTGTAGAATCGATGCCGTACATTTTGCAATTATCTTGAACCATGCAGGTTTAAGTAGGAGGTTGCGTGCGGAGCTTCTCACCCTTCTACAGGCAAATATGTACTCTAGTAGTTTGATCCTCTATTCAACGACTCTTTTGAATAATTTATTTCTACAATGTGAGAAGAAAATTATATATTATGGAATTTGTTTTTTAAATGTCGGATTTTGCGAAACATTTTAAAACAGACCGATTTTCAATTTCAAGTGCCATTTCAGAGAGGTTACGTCACGACTGTGAGCGTGAAAACATAATCAAAATATTTTTCTAATAGACATAGATGTCGTGCGGCATCTTATTCCTACATTTTAAATTTTACATTTATATTTTATATTTTATAATTATGTTATAGTTTAGTAAGTAGTATAGTTCAATTTGTTGTTAAGTACATTTTTTATCACCCGACGCTGATTTGCTTTGTTTTGTTTGTTATTTTTATATAATTTTTTTTTTATCTATAAACATTTGTTATTTTCTTCGCGAAACAAGTGCTTGCACTTATCGCTGAAACGCATTATTCACTTCTACCATGTAACTATTCAATTTTTTGTATTTGTATTTATTGAGTGAATAAAGTTATTATTATTATTTGAAAAGTGTTTCCATCCTCTATCCAGCGATATGAACATATGGATAATTGATTTCTACACAGTGAACAAAAGTTATTTTTGTATTCAAATACAATCCAAACTTTATTACTGGCTGAATGCAAATATACATTCTGTTGAACAATAGTCGTCCTTCATTCAAATTAAAATGTTCGAATTGCCATATACCGGTTTCTTGACAATGAGCTAATCTTCGGGCACATTCTTCTTGTACATTTTGAAATACTTCTGGGCGAATTCTACCCATTTCGAAACCAATACGATCTTTCAACTCCTCTTGATTCTGCGGTCTATCCACGTAGAGTTTCGATTTCAAATAACATCACAGGAAGATATCCAACGTAGGCGATCCATCTCATACAGTGGAGGTGATATTAATAGGTAGGTAGAAAATCATACAGTCGAACTCCACCAAAACTTATTCAATGCCAATGAGGCACGAAGATTTACATCAGGACATGTTTCGAAGGATTAATCCTTCATCATCAGCGAAACGTAGAAGGGGTTACAAGCAAATCATTGTGTGGTGGAAAAAATTATATATGAACCATAATCACATTAAAATGTCCGCATCGAGTGCGGGTTCACTATTGTTAGGGGCAATGGTTAGTTCTAACAATCATATTTAGTTACTAAGGGTTTATAATATCATCCAAAAACACATGGACGAAAATGGGTTAATGAAAGAAGAAAATAGGTTAATGAAATGAAGAATGAAATGAAGAAATCAAGGGGTGAAAGATCTGGGTACCTTGGGGGGAAGTCTCTCGGTCCTTGTCTACCAATCCACCTTCCAGGTGAGCAGTTGTCTACAAACTCGTGAGCAGCACGTGCGGGAGTACACCATCTTGTTGAAACCAGATATTGTCATTTGGTGAAGTAGGATCATTGGCATTTGGAAAAATGTTTGCAAGGTCAGGTATAAGTTCATTTCTCAAGAATTCGAGGTAAAGTTCCCCTATGAGATTGCCTTCGGAAAAGAAAGGACCAATTATCCTGTCATTGGTTATTCCTGCCCACACGTTCACTTTTTGAGGATTTTGAGTATATTCCTCAGTCATCCAGTGAGGATTATCTTTGCTCCAGTATCTTTAATTTTGGGGATTTACTGAATCATGTAGGCAAAATGTGGCTCCATCGGAAAAAATAATTTTATTAATGAATCGTGGATTGCAGATCGGCGATCGGTATGATCGTCATTGAGTTTCTGATGTAGTTGGATTTTGTAAGGATGATACTTTTCGTTTTTTGGAACACGTAATACCGATCGTTGAAAATTGCATTGTCTGCTGCAATTTGTCGTGAAGTACAATGCTGATTATCCTCTTGTAAAGGGGTCTCTTCCCCTACTTTCAAACTTTGGCGCCTTTCACTATTCTTGGTTTTCCCTCGGCCTCCACCTTTTGGTTCATAGTGGAAAAGGCCACTTTTGCTCCGGGCAGTCTCAGTGAAGAAAAATACTCCAGGGGTCAGTATAGTCGTGACAATGTAACGGGGCCAGCAAGGCAGGCTTGAATTGCCTTCAACTGGGTTTCGAACCTGGGTGCCGACTGCGCGCTAGGTGTTTAAATTCTACTCAAGATAGTAAATAGAAGAATACGCTAAAAACAGGATGAACGCAGGTGTATTATTCGAAAAAAATACAGGCAGGGCGGCTGATGGCAGCCTCAAGTTCTCACAACAAAAATACAAATGGCCAGCACTATATACAAAAAAAAGCGGGGAGGGTGTTTTCAAGCAGGCGGGGTAAATTTAGCAACCAAAAAGCTCAATCGGGGGAAGGGGCATCGTACGGATTAATATGCAATCTCAACATTGAAATGCATATGTGCCTCTTACGGCTATGGTTCGATCATGCGCGCATCGCACCTGTGGTACCTACAAATATTTCCTGGCCTGAGAGAGAATATTCACCAAATCCGCTTTCACTGCTTCGGCAAGCTGGTCGGCAAGGCTCGTGACGGTAGTGGACTACGTCGGTATTTGGCTCACACTCTGTATACTAGTAGTCGGACGCGTGATTGCTCGTGCTAGACTCGGTAAGCTCATTAATCTTTGAAATATTTCCAAACAGAACTGTCGGTTTTCCCCTCTTTTGCAAATGCCTCTCGATCGAATTTTAGGCGCGCGCCGTTTTGTGGACTCTGCCGATTGAGATACAAATCATATTTTCATAGTATAATCACCAAGCTTGTAAAATTCCCCCAGGTAGCAATCCACGTGATGTGACATCAGTCGGATGACGTCAGATGGCTGCGGCCGCATTTGTCTCGAACGGACTGATGTCTCTTGCTTCTATCGGGTGACTGAATCGTCTCGGCAGCGTTTGTTCATAGCACCGCTGGCTCGATGAAAAATGTTTTCTCGAGTCACTGGCTGGCGCAAGCAACACTCGCGCATTCTTTATATACACGCGTCGCGGTATTGGCGTGATTTACGGAGGGTGTTTACCCTTTTTATTGGGTTAGGTGTAATCCACGGGTTTATAACGAGCACGAATGGTATTTTCAGACCTATTATTTAAATCCTAACTGAGAGCTTTTTGGTTGATGAACATAGCGGAAAAATAGTAACTTCGTTACACTCTAGACTCAACACAATATCAAATTTCACCTTATGGTGAATTTAAGGACTGCCAGCATGCATCAGGAATATGTTCGACATCACAAGTTTCTCTGAATTTTTTCTCGATTTCACTAACTGTTGATTGTCTGATAGGTCTTACTGAATACTTAGGACTGTACAATGTGCATACCTTTTGCAGAGTTCTGGTTTCATCTCCGCATCCAATGAGAATTTATATTTTTATGCGATCGGTTTCACTTAAATGTGCCATAATTACTTTCCGAAAGACTTGAAGCGGTGTAGGTACTTCGCACAATGTATAAAACTGACACTCGGAATGACATTTGCCTGACTTGATTTGTAAAAACTTATTTGTTCTTTTTCAGATTAACTGTGCTTTTTTGCGATCATATCTTGTTTCCTTATCATTGTTTTTTTAGTAATTATTTATTTATTCTGCGGAACACCACAACCCATTCAGACGCAAATTATGTTTAGTCTGTTGTGAATTTACACTGATCCTCAAAATGAAAATGAGAATCTAGGCTTAAAAAAAACCAATGATGATCTCGAACTAAACGACCCTATTCGAATTCGTTTTATTCAAAGATTTTGTTATGTGAAGTATAATTACATGATTTCGGAATGTGATCAATAGAACGTTTGAAGAAATCCCATTGTAATTAAATAATAAAAAAATCACCATGTGAAAATGAATGATTCAAAAGTGAATGGGGGATTGAAATAGCTTTTGAATGAGGTGTCACATTACCACTGCTTCCAATTAGAAAAAATCATTGATTACGTCATTACAACGACCCTGGTGACGTTACCCCTTTCACAAGTATATTAAACAAGAGGCACTTGAAAGAAGATAAAAAACCGACCTGTTTCAGGATTTTCCTCGAAATTCAACCGTAATCGAAAAAATGTAATTATTCCATAATTTTGCTGCCAATCCTTGACACCAAGAGTCAAGCTCCTAGTGCGTTCCGAGTAATGCGAATAAATAACAAAAAAGAGAGAAATTTGTTTCATATCCAAGAAAGCCACCATCCGCCAACAGCTGTTTCATGGTTTCTCAATCATCAGGACGGCTTGTGGTCTTTCTCGAACTTGAAACAAACCTCTCAGAGAATGGTGCCTTCCAGCAAAGAACAAAGATGTGAAATGCAAAAATTATAGATGTGACATGTATAATTTGCGGAGTGAAGCTCAGGCCTAGTGAAGTGGAGTTCAATGGCAGGTACAAAACTAGGGATATTGTGGTGAGCAACAATGAAAAAGTAAACTCTTTAAGGTTTATCCAAGCTTTCGGAAATGTGTATTTCCATCATCAGGGAGGCTATAATAGATGGAAAAACCAATGGTAATACATATTCAAGTGCGAAACAATATGCTACTTAGAACTTTGTTGAGGTTGGTTTCAATGATGTTAAACATATCCATCTAACATAGTGATACAAAAAAAGAAAAAGAGTATATCAAGGAATGGAACAAAGTTCAAAGTTACTACAACCACAGTAGCGTTGTTTAAAATTATATAAATATAAATATGTACTCTATGTGGTGTGACATGTGGAACTGACAGGTTAGGAATGAATCTCGCAATTTTATTTAAGCCAACGACACCTGACGGGTGTCACTTGGAATTAGTTACAGTGGGGCCAACTGTCAGATTAGTACCAACTGATGTTACCAGGTAATGGTAATGTTTAAAAGAACTTTTATTTTATATAACATTGTTGTCAATTTTGATTGATACCTAAAGACAATGAATAAGAGATCTCACTCAAATGGTTGATGTTTTTTTATTATTATATTACATTGTTGTCAATTTTGATTGATATCTAAAGACAATAAATAAGAGTGGATCTCACTCAAATGGTTAATATGTGTTTTTTTTATTCATACAATCCTTTTCTTGGGAAATGAACGCCATTTCTGAGAATGTTCTCTCAGTTGTATGTGACTCTGTTGCTAGCACTTTCACTGATTCTTTATTCATCTGGTGGTCAAAGTTCATCTTTCCGGATGCAATCGGCAGTCACTTTTATTTGAAATTATTCTGTTCGATAATGATCTTCGCGTTTGACCAATATATTGTTCATTACAACCATGACAAGGAATACTATTAATTACATTTGACATTGGAAGTAATAGAGTTTTAACTTTAAATTTAGAATAAATTGACCTGATTGTTAGAACTGTTTTATATGACATTTTGAATTTTTCAGGATTGTGAAATGATCTGGAGAGTTTAGGAGTGATCCCTCTTATATATGGTAATGAAGTGAAAAAAGGTTGAGTAGGCGTATTGTTAGTTTCATTGTTGTTTGAGACAATGTTCGAGTTATTACTGTTTAATTAATATAAAAGGTTCGGAAGTTATAAAAAAACTTTATTTTTATTTTTTAACATCAACACTATCATTCTAATAGAATAAATAAATGGAAAAGTTTTACTCAGAATGTGTCAAGTTCGTTTTTTCAAGAAGAATCTTCATTTAGATCACATCCATAAAGAGGGATGCATTCCTGGTATTATGAAAATTGAAAAAAAACTCAATTTCAATGGGAATGTGACACCCTGGAATGTCCAAATAAATAACAAAACGCTTCAGAAAGTGAGCTCTAAAAATATTTTATTCACAGCGATTTAATGTGCACAAAAGGTTTTGGGAATGTTCTGTTGTGTCTATGAAGAGGCTATCGAAAAAACTTTGGACAAGTTCTTTTTCTGACATCCCAGGGACATCCTGAAAATCGCCACCAGCAGCAGACATTGGCTGTTCTATGAAAGTTCCATTAATCGCAGTGGATGTTCAATGTCTCAAAATCTCGTACTTTTAAGATCTCTGAGATGTTTTCGTGCTCGCTAGGTAATACATTATTGCCCGACAAAATGAACAAGTCTGCCAAGGAGGAGCTTATTGTTGTCATCATATTTTTCATTATTACATCTGTGATCATGGCAACCAAGCTTGAGATTAGTGAAAAAGTTGAATAAGTTGAAAATTTAATGAAAGGCGAATTTTACATGCAACGGTGGCCAAAGTGGTACACAAACTTTCAGAACTTTCTAATTGTTTAAATAAAATAAAAGTGATTTTTCTTTACCTTCTATGCTTTCCAGGCTATTGCGGAAGTAATCCTTGTGAAAATATATCGATTTCTTTGGAACGTAGCCTGCAGAGAATGGTCTCCTGAGCAGTGAACGATCGTCGCTGTTATCCTTAAAAAATAAAAACATTTTGAAGTAAGTTTGTTTCTATGTGTGGTCATTCTCATTGAAACCCTTTATATATTTTCTGATTCAACTATCAAGGAACTCGGAAGGTATATGTCGAGGTGAACTATATATTGTCATAGTTTGTTGAATAAACACACATAAAAGCAAAACTGAAGTAAGTTCTTACTTTATAATTCAATATATCAATTAATGAAAGGGATAACAACACATTATTATAGTGAAAAAAAATCCCTCTTCAGAACACAGAATTGAAAAAAAAATCTAGAGGGAATGCATTCATGGCGTGTAGAGAAGAAAAATTTACCGATATCCTTCACAAATATACCTATGGATTTTTGCAGGAAATTCATTATGCGAATTTTGCTACACCAAATCCGAAAATCTTTCCCAACTCTTTGTTGACTGTTTCTTTTGTATGGTGTTGATCTACAATGAATGAAAGATCATAATTAAAATGTTAGAAAGTACCACATGTGAAGTTTTGATGATTATTCACAAGAATATGAAAATCTATTCTAACCTAATGATTTACCAGGCCACCTATAATTTACGAAAATGGATCAAGATCAAGAGACAAATATCTATGGATCAACTAATTCAGTAGAACCCCTTGATACCAAAAATAAGACGTAAAAGAAACTATTTGATCTTAATATCCATGGATTGAGAAATCAAAACTTAACTTAATCATCCATGTGCGGTGAATCTTGAATTTGGTTGGCAACCGGTATTTCACTCAAACGTATTGCGAATTGCAGGCTATTTGGGGATATGTTTCCCCTTCAATGGAACCGAAACAAATACAAATCTATGTAACATGTAACAAAAATGAATGTTACTTGAGAACGGCTGGATAGATTTGTTTTTTCAAATGTTCGAAGGTAATAGTCTGAGGAAGGTTTTTATGGAAAGAAAAGTTGGAAAATTGGAAAAATCAGAAAAGTGATTTTTTCTATGGGATTTTCGTACAGACCCAAGACCATAACTTACGATTAAATATGCGTAATTGGTTATTGTTTTGTTCGTTATGGTCCTGGAAAAAAAATCGGGACAATTACAAAAGAAAATCGGAAAATTCGGACAAACTGCAATAATCATAATTTTTTTAATGCGCCCTCGATCATAACTGACGGAAGGAACGACATATTTGGTTGAATCTATATTTAAAGTAAATGTTTTTCCATGGAGAAGGTTTTTTTGTTATCTATTTCACTTTAACTCGCCACTAGACGGCGCTGCAACGCATCAACTTCTATGCCGTTCAACCGATCGCAATGAAAATTGGTATACACAGATATTTGAAATATTTTAAGGCTACCAATAACATGATGTATCTGCAATACAGAAATATGTAACATTCTTGATAGCCAGCCATAATTTCGGAAAATTCGGTCAAACTGCAATAATCATAATTTTTTTAATGCGCCATCGATCATAACTGACGAAAGGAACGACATATTTGGTTGATTCTATATTTAAAGTAAATGTTTTTCCATGGAGAAGGTTTTTTTGTTATCTATTTCACTTTAACTCGCCACTAGACGGCGCTGCAACGCATCAACTTATATGCCGTTCAACCGATCGCCATGAAAATTGGTATACACAGATATTTGAAATATTTTAACGCTACCAATAACATGATGTATCTGCAATACAGAAATATGTAACATTCTTGATAGCCAGCCATAATTTCATCAAAAATCAAAAATGTCTTATTCCAGCTGACTACAAAAACCTAATATACGTATGTTGGACGCATGTCCATTAAAAAAACTACTTCCCTGGCTAATGTCTCGACGGACGTTGAATGACATCCGATGGATAAACGTGCAAAGTCCTACAAGGTTCTTTGCAAATGTTTGTTGCGAAATGGATCAATATTAACCAATTCACTCAGGTTTACCACCTGTAGACCGGTTTCGGGGTATTTGCCCCTCATCAGTACAGGGTGGGACAAGCAGACAATGATTAATGTCTGATTCAGGATAACATTCAAAGTTTAATGTTTTAGTTGCAATAGTTGAGTTGAGATGGCGTTAGCTCCATTCTGCTAATTCGATCCCAGCAAAAGCTTTGAAATGGATTGACATTAATTGTTTCGATCAGGTATCGCAGACATTAATCATTGTCTTGCTTGGGCAACCCTATACTGTTGAGGGGCAAATAAGCGGAAACCGGTCTACTGGTGGTCAACCTGAGTGAAGTGGTCAATATTGATTCATTTCTCCACAAACAATTGCAAAGTACCTTGTAGGACTGTGCACGTTTATCCATCGGATATCATTCAACGTTCGTCGAGGCATTAGCCAGAGAAGTAGTTGTTTTTTCATCAATATGAGACCAACATTTTTTTTTTTTTTTATGTTCTGGTTCCCACGAAGAGGGATATCCTGTAATGTTCAGAGAACATCGTGGGAACCAAGGGAAAGAAGGTAGGAGTTGGTGTTCTTCTTAAATTTCTGGAGGTTGTATGCCTCGGGGAACACCTCCCTAGGCAATGACTTCCAAAGCCTTGCTGTTCGTTGGATGAACGAGTCTTTGGAAAGTGATGTTCTGCAGGTCTCCAAAGTGACCACGAAGGGGTGTGATGACTGAACTTGACGGGTTAGTCTCGAAGAGACTGCCAAAACAGGAACGATTGTTGATATTTCAGAAGAGCATCGCCCATGAAAATATCTATAAAATAGAGACAAATCGCCAACTTTTCTACGGTGTTCCAAACAAGTGAGCGAGTTTGTAAGCGAGGCATCACCGACGAGACGAATTGCCCTTTTTTGGACAGAATCCAATAGCCTCAGGATATGTTTAGGTACCGCGCTCCAAATATGGGAACAGTATTCCAGGACAGGTCGGATCTGTGCCTTATAGATCATAAGCAGCTGAGTGGGGGTGAAATAGCTCTTGGCACAAAACAAAAAACCAAGTTTTTGGGATGCACTTTTGGCAATGGACCTCACGTGATTTTCCCAGGAAAAGTTATTGCTGATAGTAATACCAAGCATCGATATGGATGACTTCAGTGGTATGGTTACTCCTGACAAAGTTATGTTAGGCACAGTGAGATCGGCTTTTCTAGAGAAAAGACATGCTTGTGTTTTATTTGCATTGAATTCTACCAAGTTATTAGATCCCCACTCGAGAATTGTTGCTAAGTCCATATTTATATTATTAACATTTCTTCCTCGTTCATTTCTGGTTTCACGGGCTGATATTGGGGCCCTGGAAGAGAAAGCGGTATGGAGGGTACTATCATCGGCAAAGCTGTGTACTGGACATGGAGTTGCTTTCAACAGGTCGTTGATGTGAAGTAGAAATAGTGTTGATGCGAGAATAGATCCTTGCGGAACACCAGCATTTATGAGTAGAGTGTCAGATGAAACTCCATCGACCACTACATGGAGAGACCTGTTTGAGAGAAAACTAGCAAGCAGAGAACACAGCTGAGGGGGCAAGCCATAAGACGGAAGCTTGGCGAGGAGTCCCTGGTGATCGATCGAACGCCTTGGAGATATCTAATGCCACAGCTGAAGTTTCTCCATACTTTTCAATAGATAGCTGCCATATATGTGAGACGTAAGCGAGCAGGTCCCCAGTTGATCTCTGATGGCGGAAGCCATATTGCCTATCGTTGACAATTCCTGAGTCTTCCAGATATTTCATGAGCTCGATGTTGATGGCTTTTTCCATGACCTTTGAAATAATAGATAGCAGCGCGATAGGTCTGTAGTTGCTAGGTAGGGCCTTTCTGCCTTTTTTAGGGGCTGGCTGTACTCTTGCAATTTTCCAATTGGACGGAAATACCCCCAAATTGTAAGAGTGGTTGAACAACTCGCAAAGAACAGGTGTTAGTTCGGGGGCACATTTCTTGAGAACAATCGGCGGAATTCCGTCAGATCCACAGGCTTTGTTGGTGTTGAGACCCAGCAAAATCTTTCTGATAGTACGTTGGCGAAAGGTGATCTCGGGCATGTGACTGTCAATAGGTGTAATGTTCGGGGGTTGTTTTCCCGATGAATCCAGAGTGGAATTTCCAGCAAATAGGTGCGCAAAGATATTGGCTTTTTCCTGGGCAGTCGTTGCTAGTGTTCCATCTTCTTTGGTTAGAGGAGGAAATGAGCTGGAAGTGAAGTTTCTTCCCACAGCTTTGGCGAAAGACCAAAATGTATACGTTTTTGTAGTCAGCTGTCTTGAGGAATAAGACGTTTTTAGTGAAATAACATGATGATGGGATTACTGGATAATGGGATAACGGGATAACAAGAAAACTGGAAAACTGGAATACGGGAAAACGGGATAATAAGATAAAGAATGAGAGGATAACAAGATGACGGGATAACGGGAAAACGGGATAACAGGATGGCGGAATAACAGGAAACCGGAATAATGGAAGGAGAAAACGAAATAACGAGATAACAGAATAGTGCGATAACGGGAAAACGGAATAAGTGAAAAACAGGAAAACGGGATAAGGGGAAAATAGGATAACAGGATAGAGTGAAAATGGTATAACGGAAAGCGGAAAGAATCACAGTCAAAACCTAGATGGAACAACACAAAGAAAAACATCGGAAAAAACAAATTCTACACGAACGAAAGTTTTCAGGCTAGAAAAATTAGGGAATATGAAAATTTGGACAGGACGTCTGTCGGTGCAGCTAGAATGAAATGAAAATAACTGACAGTCGAACGAATACGATCGCTATAGAGATTGAATCCATGGAAAACAACAAAAATATTCTCATTATACTGTGCATCTGACCAAAATGAGAAACAATTATAATGACAGAATTAATATACATAATGTAAGGAAGTTTCATCTCTGCCCCCAAGCTTTAGGAACATCGTTAAGGGAATGAAGATGGTGATGCATGAAATATGCACTGCTCTCTTTCGTTTTCTACATTTTATAATACATAAATTGCGGTACTGAAAATGGATGCCAGGGATTCTGAGAGCCTCACGGGGCCGCTTCGCCTCGAAAAGTGGCTTCTGCGAGGATTAGTACACAAGCTGAATACCAGTAGATCGATGGGTACTATTCCAGATAGCAGTAGTGAATTGAGTACCATTCAATCACGTGGGTAAATAATATCTGAATACAAATTTGGTGGCCTTTTTCATAAAATATAAGAGGTTATAGATAAGAACTTAATATGTAACTCCACCCCTACTTTTGATTGAAGGGCCATCATAAAGATCCATGGCAATAATATCATGTCAACTAATGGGTATAATACGAATCCAAACTCGTTTATTGACCTATAAAATTAAAATTTTTTGGCAGATGACACAAGAGTTTATGGTCCGACAAACTGATACTCTCATTGTTATCTATGTATGTACTATATATTGCAAAATGAGCCAATGCCTCACGATATACTTTGATTGAAAGAATTATGCGTCAGGAAACACATCGTGAAAGTTTCTTGGGTTACACCACTCTTATAGGGGAAATTTCTCGAAAAGATTAACTGTTTCTGTAATTTCACATTGAGATTGAGGTTATCTATATTTTTTTCATCTCATATTCGATGTTCATCGATTTTGGATGGAGTTTTCCCAAAACATCCTGGAGAAGTTTATCGAATAGAAGCATACTTCGATAGAACAGTAGCGCATCAATAAAAATTCCTGCCAAGCCAATATCCATTCCGTCACCCTGGGAAACAAAAATTAGCCCTGCAATCATTGTGTTGTACAAAACCAATAATCTTTGAATGGCCCAGAAGAATGCAAAATTCCATCTGCCAATAATTTCATAATATCATTACGGAAATTATGACAGTACGCCCCTGCGTTGTGTATTTCGCACATGCCGGACCATGTAACGGCTACTTACCGTGGCGGAATTCCAGGAATGTGACGACTGACTAGTCAACGTCGTGCTGGGCTTTTCCATCGAATAATTTAGATGTTCCACAAATCGACAAGAAGGTACAGGAAGATTCTGGAAGCCAAGAACGATAATATGAGGCGAGGCCGACCGCGAAATATTAGTCATTCAGTCAGAGATAGTTCAAGGTGAATTATTATTTTGTGCAGTGTGGTTCATTCTGAGAGTAAACTATGACGAGTTTTTCATTGACAGAGTGCATTATTGTGTATTGTTTTCGAAGTGTAATGATCGTATATTGAATTCTTTCGAGTACACCAATAAACGAACTCCAGTTTCGTAACAGAAGAAATAATTTTAGTGACTTTCTGAGACCAATTACTGGTAAATAAGAGAAATACACCCTACGATGACATGGAGTCCATGATGGAAATGATCAGCAGCAGCAGCAGCAGTTTGGCAAGGAGAAGAAACATAGACCGAAAGGGAAACAAACATATGTAGAAGAAAAGAAAAAAAGAAAAAAACAAGAGGAGAAATAACTTCGGCAGAAGGAGAGGAATGACGAGGAAAAGAAGAACAGAAGGAGAAGGACCAACGAGAGCAACAGATATTGTTTCCTGAGCAGATGTTCTAGAAAACTGAAGGGCAAAGGAACATGTTGTTAAAATTGGGACCGGAATAATTATAGTATGGAGAACAATAGATAGTATCGATGGTAAGATAATGAAAAAAAGGGTACGGAAAGAAGCAAAGGAAGTATTGATGATACATGAAGGGGCAAGGAAAGAAGTGTGGGCGGTGCGAGAAGAACTATAGAAAGAAATTACTTCACTGAAGATCCAAAACCACTGCAAATACGTCATATGCACCATAGGAACTAGTGCGTTAGTTTCCCAGGTTCGCAGCGGTACCCCAGAACCAGACAGTGTAATACATAGAGGAACTAAAAATAAAGAGAGTTGTTAAACCTGCAGTAAAAGTTGGCACCACGTTTAGACAGTGGCTACATATCTCGCAACTGGCCGAACTAAGTAGGTACAGTTGGTAAAACAGATTTATCTTCAGTTATCGATTGAGATAAGGCGGGTTTTCTAAATGTGTATCTTTTATATGATTGATATGGTATATATTTTATAACTGATCGATTTGCCATTCTTGTATTTCATTTAATGGTTGTATCATATGAAATACAGGAATGGCAAATCGATCACTAATAAAATATAGACAGTAATCGATTCGTAGAATCTGTTAGTTCGTTCGTGGTCAAAATAAAGTTTCAAAAAAAATCTTTGTTTCATGATATCAAGAACATGATTAAAGTTCTTATAAAACAAGAATGATAAGTTAAGCACTATAAAAACGCATTTTATTGTATCTAGGACAAGGTACAACTACAGACAAAACAATAATAAAACTCTGAAAAACAACAAAATTGAAAATATTCTTCAGTCTTATCATCAAATCAACCAAAATAAAAACAAATTACATTTACAACAAACCTTCGAAAATTTTGTTCATTTATTAGCACAAAGGAGAAGGAGTAGGTATAACAAATACTCCAGTTTGATGATAATCTCCGTACTTCCTCAAATGGTGATAGGAAATGGAAACTGATGGACGGAAATAAGTATCAGTTTGTGGAAACATTTCTGCAACTGATGGGTGGAAATAAGTATCAGTTTGTGAAAAGCAGTTTATATTTTACCTTGTAAAAGAATATTTCCAGGAATTTCAGCGTCAACTCCAATAACAAAACATTCTATTTTCGACGTTGGGTGCCTAATTCAAGTCCATACTAGGTATAATTTCATAATTTCTGTCATCAATTTTTCGATGACAATAACAGTGGAAGAATTATTCTGAAATTATTGCGTGGTTTGTCATAATAAAAGATACATTTGTAAACAATAATCTTTTATTTTCTGACAAATGTCGAAATTGGAAAATTATCATGTCATCAGTCGTCTGTGGATTGCGGGCAGCCTCCATGCGCGACTGGCCATATCAAAAACTTGGTGGTCAAGATCGCCAATGTTTCAAACAGTCTCTTTATTTTTAATTTGTCTATGGTGTAATACCACTAACATCCAAATTCGTTCTACACGGTCACTGGGGAGAATGCACCGGTACGAGAGGAGATGACGCTGACATCACATTAACGATTACAAATTATGGAAAGAGATTTTGGCAGACGTAGAAGACAGAGACATTCTTGAGATGGATCTGATGAATGAATTTGGATTTTTTTTCGGAAGACGCTGCACCCGACACCCTCCTTGGTATACAGATGGATCAAGATTTTGGGGAAATGTCCGGCACAGTAGTAAACGGAGAAGGAACATGGAGATAAATCTCAGTTTCCCTAGGTAAATAAGCCTCAGTCTTCCATGTCGAAGTATAAGCTATACTCACCTGCGTTCATAAAACTTCGACAATAGAAGTCGACTCAATATCAAATAAGACTGTATCCAAATTGGTGTCAAAGTGTAGATAAGCCATAGAAAGTTTGTCAAAAACATGGAAAGTCAGTCTCATATGGATCTCAGGACAATCAGGTGTTCCTGGGAACGGATAGACACACAGGGTAGCCATCGGGAGAGACTCTAGTCGGACCAGAACCAATCTTGGTAGCATTGCCATCTCAAACCTGGAGGTACTGCTGCATAAGGCAATCGAAGCTCCAAATGAAAGAGCTGAGACGGTGTGACGGTGTGACCCCGGGTCTTGTTAGATTACATAAATTCCTAGATCTCGGTGGGTAGGGGGAGTGTTCTTTTCATAAACAAAAAGAAAAGAAACTAGCGTTATGAAGTCAACTATGGAAAACATCAGAGCATCGTCTGAGGATGGAATATCATTCAGGAGAAGGAGCACATCTCAAGCAGGTAGTTAGCATCATCATCTGTACTTACAAGAAAAGCGTTTCCAATGACAAGAACCTAGAACCTAAATTTCCTTCGATGATTTCTTTCCCTCTCCTGCAACTGAAGTTATGGAATTGAACGACAACTGATAACAAGTCTAAGATTGTATGAAGAGAGCAAGGTGAGTATGAATCACTATATAGGTATGAGGTCCATACACTTTTTAGGTAACGTGGTATGTACTTCCTACGATGCAACTTCAGCACTACGCTGCCATCTCCCCATCACATTTTTCTAACAATTTGTCATCTAGAATTGAAATACACACTCCATTGATGAATCTGAGCCTACAAATATCAATCTTAGGAACAGAAAGGACAAATCTGGGAACATTATAGAGATGAGGATACTCAACTCAACTTCAACAATACCCTGTATTGTTCCAATAATATTTCTCTGCTGAAATGACTTTCTAGATCATAGAATACACTTTAGTAATCAAGCTGATCAATATAATAATAACTTTGCAGGTAGAAAAAACGAATCTTGGAACTTTATAAGCATGTAGGAGTGTCCGTCAACTTCTACGTTACCCTGCAAATTTTCAATAATGTCTATCTACTTATTTCACCCCTCAAATGGAAGAAGATACTTTCTCGATAAAGCTGATAGAAAGAATAGTATCTTTAGAGTTAGTAAAACCAAATCTAGGAAATATTAAAACCAAATCTAGGAAATATTATGAACATGTAGGATGACATTCCAACTTCTACACTACCCTGTCGTCTTCCTAGAATATTTCTCTACTAATCCAATATATCAAATGAAAGAATGCACTTTCCTCATCGAGCTGATATACTTTTTACCCACCTTACTGAGCTTGAGAGTTGAAAATAGAGTTCCAAAGTGAAATTTGTCCTGTAGCTTGAGTTATCAACAAGACGTCAAAGACGGAAGTTTATGGCTAAAATTTGGTAAATGCCGTATTTATTCAGGAGAGAAACCTGGTTCCAATTGTAGAACAGATATCTTAGACCACTTTCATACAAGTTTCAGATTGCAAATCCATTCGGTAAATTCGAAAATTCAACAACCAAATAAGACCGGGGTGGGTTCGGTTACAGAGCCATCGAAGAAACCGCCAAAAGAGATTTTGACACTCAATAGACGGGATATCAGGACCGTGACTGGGCTCCTAACAAGATACAATCACAATCACATGGAACTCATCGGGCTCACACGATCTCCTATGCAGATGATGACTGGAAGACGACGTGACATCATCGTACATCGTGCCTCGCTTTGGTGCACCATAAAAAAATCAACCTTGAGTGCATAATTTCGAACCCAGAAGATTTCAGAGAGATTCAGCTGGGGAAACTGCTCGTCAGAGAAATTGGCATGCTCAGCTGATTCTCAGATCACGTGGCCGCACAATGGGCCCAAGTAAAGAGGCCTACGTGCACTGAGTTCTCCGGAACCAGCTTAACGTGCGTAACATATTTAGTTTTTTTTTGTTTCGTTCATATTTTATGTTATTTTTATCATTTTGAAGTGTATGAACAGTAACATTATTCGTAATGTTGAATGAATCATGAAAGTTTGTATGATCTTCATTCTCATCATTACCGTGATATAATTGCCAGGTTACAAATATAGATGTCTCCAGACACTTTATGGACCTTTTGGAAAAGTCCAGATTCCCATAATCTGTACGATCCTGGTATGTCCAGTTTGAGTACTTTGAGAACCTGAAACGATCGTACCGATGATGTACAAATGCGCGGAATAATGACGTCCCCAAAAGGTCCCTGAGATATCGAGTGTACCTAATCCGAACTCATCCGGTCCTCACTAGTGGTATAGTGGTCTGGAATCTTAATTCTAAATACTTTCCAACTATTTGTTGACCGTTAGTATGTAAGTTTACATTTGATATTAGAACGAAATGCATGAAAATTGTAATAAAGTTACAGATGTGAAGTTTTGATAGTAAAAAAGTACCTACCCTGGTCTCTTGATCAATTAGGATCAGGTGAGCACTGTGAAATATTCTATTCTGTTTACGAAAATATACTGAAAAATTAATAGAGCTTGGTATAATTGTCTAATTGTTAAGTTAATCTCTATATACACACGACTTTCAAATTTATACTCATCTATCAAATCCGATGAAATACAGAATTGAATCACGCATATTAACGAAAATGAACATAGTTTACTCAGAAAATCACGGATTGAGAATACATCCAGGTGAAACAGTCGCAGTATGCTTTGAGCCTTTAAGATAGAGAACCGAAGTTCAGAGACATTATAGACTCTCATTAAATAATGCTGAAATCGAATGGGTCCACTCCACAAAAATTTAGGAATAACTATTCATCATTCCTTGTCAAATTGAACATCTCATATAAATTCAAGAATCACCACTGCACAGAAATCCAATTAAGGTTAGTAGAAACTTCGATTCATTCTCATACTGATTATTGCTGTTCGATATACTATATTCATTTACCACAATATAACAAGATGAAACCAACATATACAGAATGCTTGCATGCGATTCGTATGTTGATTACCATTTTGGTGAGCATGTAACTCCTTACCTATAAGGAATGGAAGAGTTTAATATCAAATCCAAAGTTCAATATTCAACAAGTATTTTTTTGTCCGTATTATAATACGCTACCGATTTATTAATACCGTCCATTTTAACACGGATTTCCATTCCGAAACAGATTTTGGCCAATAAAAACACGTACTTTTCATTATGAAACGAATATTCGGCCTATAGAAACACGTACTTGGGGATAATCAAATGGTATGTTTCTACATACTTGATTTAATTTCAATTGCCATTCAATCACAACGCGTCAAAAGTACCTATAAGAATGTCGAGCAGTAGAGAATTATCTTGTTCACCACTAGAAATTCTTGTTTTTATTATTTATTGGTCATAAAAAAAGTGTATGCAACGATATGTAATGCTATCAACGTTTCCTGTGTTCAGCTGCATAATATACTAAATTTTGTATAGGTTTCTAAGAACTTAAACCGCTGAATACCTTTATAGTTTGATCAGAGAAGATTTTTTTTAACCTTAGGTTTTCTTCCAATATCTCAGGGAGCATAAGTGACCTTTCTAGACATTTACTGTATTATTACAATTAAATTAATCATGTTTTGGTGAATGTATAGATAAACCATAGATGGTTCCTGAAAATAGCTGAAAGACTTTTCTCAGGTGATTTTAACTCCTGAACACGAATCCGAAAGGAGAACCCGGCGGTCTCATGGCGTTTCGGAGTAACAGTCCCTTCTTCGTTCCGGAACGTAATTTTAAAACACCATTTTCTTGCGCAAAAATCACTCAAAATGCCCCTCCTTCCAAACAGCATGAACTACGAACACTAAATCAATCATTTTCGGAAAATTTGGCACAAAATAGAGCCGGTTCTATCGAAAGAATCCTATTTCTTCAACACATACTTCCTAACCTCTAACATCTGGCTCAGATTGAGATTAGGTTGTTGCTTGTTGAATATGCGAGAAGAGGTTAGGATGTACGTGTTGAAGAAGGTGAACTTTTTCGAAAGAACCGATTGTATTGGAAATTACGTTCTAGAACATAGGAGGCGCTCTTACTTCGAAACGATATGAGACCGCCGCGCAAAAACACGTGAGAAAAGTCTTTCAGCTATTTTCAGGAAGCCTGAGTGGACTAACTATACATACCCTTGTTTTTGTTCACATCAATTTCACTTACCTCATCATTCAAATTCAGTGTTGGTAGCGCAGAGGCTGGTCTTGAAAAAGACGTTAATAATGAACACTTCGAACTTGCAGTACTCAAAAAATTCGGTTTCCTTTTCTCTAAATTTATCTGAAAATTGCATTTGGGCTATCTTTAATCATTCAAATAAACGAATGAGCATCGATAGAAACCTACCTTATCGCCAGTCAGTTTTAAATCACACTGTTTCTCATCAGTTGTATCACCACTCTCTCTTGACATCACAATAATAATAATGCTGGTATATATATAAATAAAAATTACCACACACACTGTCAAGAATATGTAGTTTATTTGTTGTGATTGAACGTCAGAACGCCCCCCTCTAGTAACCATGGTAGCTGGCCATTCGGTTTTGAGGGAAATGAAATGGGTGTACTGAAGCATATCTAAGTATTCATACAGGGTCACGCATCCTACGGGAATTTCTCAAATTATGTTTCAATATACATGTCATATTTGTCGATATATTGAATGCGATGAATAGTTTTCAATAGTACAAAGGATATCAGATGGAAATGGAAATTTGTTAATGTAATATGATAAAACCTCTTTAACAAAAAATAAAACTGACGAAAAAAAAACTGAAAAGCAAAAATAAAATAAGCGTTTTTAGTCTCAATAATAACTGAGCTCTAAAACTAATTTTGAGTGGGCGCCCAACATACAAACCACGAAATTCATTGAATTTCTGTGAAAAAATTATCTTAACGATCCCGCTGCCATCATTTTACCTTTACCTGATTCAATTGCTAGTTTGTTTGGCGACAACTCGAAATTAGTTATTCATTCAGGAGCTCAGTTATGATTAAGACCAAGAAAGTTTATTTTATTTTTTGTTTTTTTTGTTTTTTTTTTTCGTCGGTTTCATTTTTGGATGAAAAAAAAAAATTTTGTAGCTGATATCTACTGATAACTTTCTACTCAATTGACTCCAGGTATGTTTTATGTTCAGAACTACATATGTGTGTCAAGTTTCAACAGAATTGGTTCACAAATAAAAAATCAACCATCCCCTATTTTTCTAAACTCAGAGGTGGTATATTCCTTTCCAGAAATATGACCAACTCTGAAGTATACCCTATCCAATAAGAAAAGAATCATCTGAATCGGATAATCCAGTACAAAGTTATGAGTGGTAGAATGGGTTGACGGGTAAAAATCAGTGGATGAACGATAAATATCCCCTATTTTTCTACCCTTAAAGGTGATTTCTTTTCAGTTTCAAATGGGACCAACTTCGAAGTATACTCTATCCAATGGAAGAAGAATAATCTATGTGGAAGTTATGCGTGGTCATACATAAAAAAATATATACACGTCGACTAGAGAACCTCCTCCTTTTTTTTCGTCGGTTAAAAAATTATGGTAATTTGGTTTTTTGAGAAACATTTTGGATTCAATTCCCCAGAAATACAAGAGGGTGTCGATCGAGGTGGTATATCGGTCATAAATATTGAAAGTTGAAGTTCACAATCTATTGGTGGGAAAGTGAGATGAGACGAGCTACTTCCTTGATATACTTGATGAAACGCAATACACACAAAACTGTAGTAGAAGCATGACTGTCACGTGAGGAATAGCAATACTGCCGAAAATATCGATATCGACACATATCTCATCGAAAGTATCGATATATGGAAATATCGATATTACAAATATCGATACTTTTTGAGGAGCCGGTAATTGCAGGATCAAATTCCGTTGGCGTATGCGCTGTCATAAGAATTATAAACTTGAGTTTGAACAATTATTGTAATTGAAAATTCTTGTGTAAAAATATCGTCTTTTCTATAGCAAAAGCTATCACTGTACAAGTCATTTCAATCAATAATGAGATCTGCGGTTACCTACCCGATTTTAACAGAACATTTCGAGAGGAGACTGATGAAGAAGCTTATACACAATCAATGGAATACATTCCTGAAATTATCCACCAACATAAACTTATTATTTCAATATGTCGGTGGTCATACCCCTGGAAAAATATAGTTGCTGCTTTCTTTCCCCACACAGAAATGTGAAAGTACCAGACAATGCGGCTTCTAATTACAGCATCATGATTTCTTGAGAAATGACATATTACGAATGACATACGTCAAATGTCACCAATAGCAATGCTTCAAATTGAAACCAAGAATTAAGGACCAACTGACTGTCTTTTGTTATGTAAATCTAAATACTGAGTGATTGTGGAAATTTCAAATGTGTAGCGTTAGAATTCCAAGATCGTCCACATGTGTAGAATCTATCAACATATAAAAGAAAATAAAGTGGAAAATTTCACAGCATATTTGTTTGGACGCTGCACAGTCTTTTATATATATATATATATATATATATATATATATATATATATATATATATATATATATATATATATATATATATATATATATATATAAACGTAAGAATTTTTTTCGACTGAGAGCATTGTATTTGGCAGGTTTTGCAGTCACTTGTTAGAAGAAAATAGTATTTTTTTTCAAGATTAATTATCTCTTCTTCAGAAACTCTGGATTAACAATGACATTGATTAGTACTATGACAGAAATAAAATTGTTCGTACTTAAAAAATCTGAGATTATAAGGAAGCTAAGCAATACATTATAAAATCGAGGAAATTCTTCTTTCTTGTACAGATTATTGTTTGAAAACATTGAATTGGGACTATCACATACATTCAGATAAAAACTTGTAATACAAATAAATTAAAAGGATGTTCTACTCAGCAGATCATCAAAAACATGACCAATCATTTGACAGGAACGTCCGTCACTCTTTATACTTATGTTGTACAGTGACATTGACCCTTGGCATTACTGTAAGATGTGTAAAATCTGCCAAATACAATCCTCCTATATATATATATATATATATATATATATATATATATAGATATAAATTGTTATGATGCGTTGATTGCGGTTCGTTTTTATTTTTATTTTATATTTGTTTATTTACTTTCCACAACCAGACATCATAACAATATATATATATATATATATAATTTTGTTATTCTGCAATTTTTTTGTTCTGTTTTACTATTATTTTCACTATTTTCAAAATCTTTAAGCTAGTTTCCTTTTTGAAAATGTATTTAATATGTATTGATAAATAAATACCCATATAAATATTTAATATGTCCAACTATGCATTTTACCTTATTCCCTTCACCTCAGCTAACTCAATCGGTTCGCCTATGGAATCTCAGGAGTCGGTTCTACTATGGAGCCCTCTGGTCGTTCTTGAAGAGAATTTCAGAAAATGGCGATTCATTGTTGCTCAAACATTGAAAATAACGCAAAAATTCATCAAAATAATAATTTCCTTCAATCAGGAAAGACTATCCCCTACCTATTCTGCGATAAATAACCTAATTAGTGTTTCATAGCAAATATATACAGGAAATGTAAAGTTATGTGATACTAAAGGTGAAATTTAACCTAGTTTTATAGGTTGTGTGGTCAATATATTATATCATGGAGAGTTCTATAAAAAAATTTTCTTTATAAGTTTTATTTCAATTGCACTGCAGTAACTTTTTATGTTTTCAAAAATACCTGTGACTTCTTGTAATAAGAATGTTCAGTGTTTCGGATTTCTCCCATTCTTGGAAACTGCAGCCCCTTTGTCGACTGTGACTTCGCCTCGTACAATCTCCAATAAAAAAAAGGGAGATTAACTTTGCATCTAGGATCTTTTATCTATCTATCTATTGTTATTTATTGTATTTCCCATATTGTCATGGCAAAAAACTATTTTTCTAATACATATTGATTGATTTTTCAAATTTTAAATTTTTTTCATTCGGTTCTTCCAAAATTATTTTTCTGTTCTCCTACGCTTAGCTTGTTGATTTTTCTCCCTTGATACCAACAACATTTGTTTTCTTCTAAAATTTTCGATTTACACGCACCTTTCTGTTGCACTTTTTATTTTTTTCACTTATTTGACAGTTTTTATTTACAAAACATTTTTGACTACCTCACATACTATATACACTACATCTAAAAATCATTCTTTTGACGTTTCTGCTTTTCATATTTCCAGAATTCCCCATTTTGCATCGAAATCTTTCCTGGCATCTCATTGGCTATTGTATTCAGAGCCATGCAGAATGTTCGAACTTTTAATATTTTGTTACCTGCTTGTGCTCAAAAAAATATATTAGAAAATTTGGATTTCTATAAATCTTAAAAATATGTCAATTGCTTGTAGTGTTGACAACATGTTCATTCCAAACATGGGTATCGATTAAAATTATACAAGGTTTCAGAAAAACAGTAGAATCTTCAGAAAAACTGTAAAATAACATAGCATTCCAACTCTTTAAACATTTAGCGTACTTCTAAACATAACAATATATATATATATATATATAGAGGATTGTACTTGGCAGATTTTATACATCTTACAGTGATGCCAAGAGTCAATGTCACTGTACAACATAAGTATAAAGAGTGACAGACGATCCTCTCAAATGATTGATTATGTTTTTGATGATCTGCTGAGTAGAACATCCTTTAAATTTATTTGTATAACTAGTTTTTATCTGAATGTATGTGATAGTCCTAATTCAATGTGTAAGATGTGTAAAATCTGCCAAATACATTCCTCTATATATATATATATATATATATATATATATATATATATATATATCAACTGATGGTATTTTTGGGTTCTGGGACCATGATCAGCAAAGATATATTGAAATGTTCATTGAAATATATCTAAAATAGTTGGGACAAGATGCCGAAAATGGAAAAATATTGAAGAAAAAGTGTAGACCGACACAACAACAAGGTCTTTTCCACCCGTCTTACAGCTGATGTCAGGAAGGCTTATAATTAAGCAAATATTGTTGTATATCAATCAATTCACTTAATTTTTCTCATAATTATTATTTATACAATGTGGGAGTGTTCATTTCTGGAACTGCTGACCAAATACATATTAATAGTTCAGTCTGTGAGTAGAGATCAAAATGATTGAAATAGTTAGAGAACGAACAATAAATGAAATTTCAAATGATTCAACCAAATAGTTTAATATGTCATTCAATTATAAAAACTTAAAGGGTATAGTGCGTCCCAGAATTGGTACCGTGGTCCGTACAACTTCCTCTTCATGATTAGCTCATTACCGATATCCATGTATTTCTGAGACTCTAGGGAGTAAGGGTCCCATCTCACGTTTCCCAATGAATTGCTTCTTTGGGGTATTGGATTCCTGTAATGAAAACATATTCCAAAAATAATGAATTTGCTTTGATAATGAGAATGACATTCAATATTAGTACATATCTTATTTTTAGATTTCGTTTTCAATTTAGAACAAAGATCATGTTACGATAGGTTACATTGTTTGAGTGATCGTAAGAGATATTGCACACCAAGATAATCAACATTTCCCAAGATTATACACATGTTCTTCGGAAAAAAAAAATTTTTGCAAGCAAAATAATATCCAATTATAGTTTTTTAACAAATTATAGGTCAACCGATTTCGAATTCATCTCTCATGACATTTGTGATTGACATTTCCCAATATTGCCACTGTCTATTTTTCATGAAGATTGTAGCAATGGCATCCGAATGAAGAAATATAAACCAAGAGTTCTATAAATAAAAAATCAAAAAATCCATAGAAAAAACGAGTTATCTGTGTGTTTTATTTAATATTTCTTACAAATGCTGAATTATATGGAAAATATCCTTGGATGTACCCTAACGATCAACATAATCTCTGGGTTGATATCCATTATAATTTTCTGTTTGAAGATATAAAACTCTATTTCTATGAAATTCATCGTTACATTCATAATTTTCCCATGACCATGATTTCCAGAAGCTTTGCTCAAACTTTCTTCAATCTTTAGCATATTATCATCTGTGAATGATAATGATAATAACGTCTATTCATCCCAAGAAACATACATGTTTATGGAGGGACAAAGATACAATGAAACTTATTATCAAATAACAATCAAAAATTTATAGCAGTTAAATCAGTGTCAAGCGCTAAATATAAAAAAAAGTATTCTACAGTTGATATAAATCATGAATAATGAAGGCATAGTTGACAAAATGTATTTCTTCAGTTCATTTTTACTTGGAAAAATGATTACACTGTCTTGTGTGATATTTATGACAATCAGAATTTACACTGAATGTGAGATTACAATGCTTATTATTATTTTTTGTGAGATGGATAAAAATACATATTTTGAATTTGAATAACGAGTCAATGTCAAGCAGATCCCTTGGTTTATATAATTTAGATATTTGTTCCAAGAATGGTAATTTGAAATTACATTTAATTGCTTTATTTTGAAGGTTGAAGGTTGAATGGTTTCAATACAGATTTCGTTGCAGTACCCCAAATTGATATTAAATATTGGAGTTTTGAATAAATCAGACTGAAATGAATAATTTTTGAATATTTGAGAAAAACAAAAGACCGTATCTTATATAGAATGCCAATAATGGGAGATATTTTTTTCCTGAGAATTTGAATATCTGTTGACCATGAAAGAGTTTGGTCAACGGTTAACCCTGAAAATTTCGATTTGCTTGAGTATTTGATGCAAAACTTTTCAAATGTTAGTGGATCAATTTGTTTATCAGGAATGATTCTTTTTGAAATGTACATAAATGAAGATTTCTCCTCATTTAGGGTTAATTTACGATTCTTTAACCATACAATTATCAAACTTAGGTCCTCTTCCATTTGATTCTCAATCTCTTGTAAATTTTTTCCATCATAAATTGAAGTAGTATAATTAGCAAATAATTCCAAATGTCCTTGCAAGTTCAAATTTGAAATAGAGTTGATATAAATGAGAAACAAAATAGGTCCAAGATATGTTTCCTGTGGAAGATTTCGAATCTCCCATATAAACGAATTGCTTTCTATCAAATAAATAATTTCTAAACCAAGAATACACATTTCCTCCTATGCCCATTTGACTAATTTTTTTAAGGAGAATTTCAAAGTTAACAGTATGAAATGCGTTCCGTAAATCTAGTGATAACAGTCCACTCCTGAAGCCTGCATCTAATTTCAATTGAATAATAGTAATGAGTTCTAGTGTGACACACTCTGTATCAGTAGATTTTCGAAAGCCATACTGGCCATCAAAAAGAAATTTTATTTTGGTCAAGTAATCCCATAATCTTTTATGCATCACTTTTTCCAGAATCTTTGATAAAATTGGAAGCAGCGAAATGAGTCTGTAATTGTTTATTAAACATGTTTGCCCATTTTTATAGATTGGTAATACTTTTGCAATTTTAAATTTTTTTGGAACTAGGCCTGTTTCAAATGATGAAATAATTAATTAACCCAGTAACGGTGCCAATTATGATTTAACTGCTTTGACAGTATACAGATTTATTTCATGCTTTTGCATTATCCAATTCAATAATGAGGTCTTCAACTTCTTGAACATCAGTTGGCTGCAAATACATCGAGTCTACACAGGAACGTTCTTGAATCTTTGAATCAGGAGTACCACTGTCGGGAATAACTTCAGATAAACCAGATCCCATGTTGATAAAATATTCATTCATTTTTCACAAATTTCTGATGGATCGGCAACTATTTCATCATCACTATTTATGAAATCTATCAAATTGTTTCTCGAAGCTGATTTATTATGAAGAATAAAATTTATAGTTTTTCACATAGATTTGGACGAAGTGTTCGAAAATTGATTTTTGAATTAATTTCTTTTTGCCGTTTGAATGGACTTTTTAACGATTTTATTGTAATAATTATACAGTTCAATAAGAATAACATTATTTGGACTTTTCTTCTTCTGATAAAAATATTTGTCTTCGAGTTCGATCAATGATTACACCATAGCTTTGATTTTTTTTCAGTTTTCATCGTATATTTAGAAGAGTTTTCTTGGAATATTCCAGTTATTTCATTGTACAGGTCATTTAAATAATTGATCACTCCATTCAGCTTCTTCAGTTCTTCCTTGACTTGTGCAATTTTGAATTTAGTTTAGTTGTTTTTTGTTGGTATTTTTTCTCAACAATCGAAGCATTTATTTCAACTTCAGTTACAATCAATTTGTGATCACTGATGGCACTGTTTATAATTGATATTTCCATTGTTTTGTTGAAATTAGAGACCACGTGATCCAGAAGACTTCTGGAATTATTTACTTCCCTTGTAGGATATGTAATGTTATATACATTGAAATTGTTCGAAGAATATATTTCATCCAATAAATTTGATACCCTGTTATTTGTAAGCATATTGATATTGAAATCTCCAAATGATATGCACTTGTTTCTGGAATAGTGTTGGAGTTCTTCAACTATAATTTTCAAAAATGCCTCTATGTTGTATTTTGGAGTTCGATAAAGAGCACATAAAAATGAATAATATGTTTTCAGCCTCAAAGATACAAATTATATTCCAGATTCAATTTTCTTAAAAATTTCAAATTTGATTTCCTTTTTTATAAAGATCCCAGCACCTCCACTTCGCTGAAGTCTGCTGGCATACACCGACCCAAATTAAGAAAAGTTATAAAATGTCTCTTCTTCTTTTTTGGAACGAAGTTCCTTATCGCGCGTTGCGAAAGGGGGCTAGACGGAATAAATTAAGATCAAAAGTTGTAACGACACTTTTTGCTGCAGTTGTAAGCCGTGCGGCGTGCGCGTGTTTCTCTGTCTCTCTCTCTCTCTCTCTCTCTCTCTCTCTCTCTCTCTCTCTCTCTCTCTCATAGAAAGCAAGCCAGTTATTTTCGTTTCGATTTTCTATTTCGCATTGAACAGTGTGGTGTCGCGACGATTATTTTTGTTGAGTGTATACAGGTTTTTTGTACATAATAAATAATAAAAAATAATAACAATAATGAATCCTGACAGTGTTTCTGCACAAGTTCCGGATATTGCTGATGGAGTTAGGTAAGTAGAGATTTTATACAGACAATAATAAATGCTTATGTATTTTTAGCAAGTACGCATTATAACCTCTCTTTACTATTGTGCTAACCAAGTCATACGCGTTATAATCTCTCCATTATTGTGTGTTTAGCAAGTGTACGCGTCATAACTTTAATAAATTTAAAAGCAAATTATATTTTAATATTACAATATCAATGCGTATGTACTAAAATTGAACCTAATGATTGAGTTTATATTACATTATATTTGTTGATAATAAAAAAAATATTATTATAATTAAAAAAAAAAATTATTACAATTCCTTCAGAACTTCGTTCCAATCGGGGTGTCCCTTGACACCTCTCAACTTTTTTGTATCCAAGTTTCTGAAATAATAACTACGTCGGGTTCTACAGTTTCTATGATGATTTCCATTTCTTCAAATTTTTTTTTTTTAGATCTAGCATTCATATAAAGAATATTTAGTTTATTTTTCGAATAACTGGGATTATCAATAACGATTCGTACTCTTGAATTTTTATCTCATTATGTGAAGTCATAATCGATTCGTGATTGGAATGTTTTTTCATAGAATTGATAAACTTGACACTTTTCAAAATTCTCAGGTAAATGATTGATTTCGTATTTGGTGTAAAATTTTAAATTTGAAAATATGCAGTTTCCACACTGTTCATTACTCAAACGGTTTGGACAGTTTTCAAGATTATGTTTACCTCCACAATGGGAACATTCAGTCTCATTCTTACATTTATGGTAAACATGATTGAATCCATAACAATTATAACATTGACTGATCATATTGGCGTCATAAACATTGAAGTTTTGCCAAGCAATGAAGAGTTTTCTATTGTTTGTGTTAAAAATCTTATGGAATATATTTGCACTTGTTTCTGCAAACACTTTATAACTTCTTCTGTTCTCAATGTATTTCATATGAGTCGCTGAAAATATGTCATCATTATCAATGAATGTATTTTGATCTCTGATTGATTGTTCTAATTCATTTTTGTCAGCTTTTTATCCAACTCTAAGCTGATTACGGTTCATTGTTCAGTTCGTCAGTATTCATTCGTTCTCTTTTTGTATCGCTATATACATACTGACCACATTGAAACTGTGATATATGTACCGAAAATATACAGTGCGTTCATAAAGTGTGGAAACGCTCCATTATCATACGAGTTAATCATTTTCGGAGGTATAGCTCGGAGAGGTCGATTTTGTGTTTTAGTTTTCCGCCTTTGTTTTCCAAGAAATTGATTTCTTCCCCGCCACCTTACAAGATACGACGTCATCGATATTTTTTTGAAAGGGTATATTTTTATATCAAAAATTGAAAGCTTATATTTTTCTGAGTTCAACCATACCACAAACTTTTTATTTGACACTTCAAGTAACAGTTCATTCAGTAAAAAGGAAACCAGTGTTCATATTTCTCAACATTCATTTGATTATTCATGTTCGAACTGACCTCCTCGGGTTAGTTGACAATATTTAAGACGTCTGATTGATTCTTCGGTTACGTTTCACAACATCTCTACTGTAATTCGTTGAATTTCAGTTCGGATTATCTCTTCAAGGCCTTCCAAATTAATGGGTCGATTTATGTAAACTTTACTTTTCAAGTGACCCCAGAGAAAAAAGTCCAGTCCAAGGGAGTTAAGCTAGTAACCTAGAAGGCCATTCAATCTGACCGCATCGCCAATCCCGCGATTGGGAAAGGTTTCATTGAGAAAATCTCCAACCACTCGAGCATAATGTGGACCTGCTCCTTCCTGATGGAAGCAAATAATAGAAACTATTCGACCATGTTGATTACTGTCTGAAAATGTCACAGTTAAATATCAAAGTCACAGTCACAGTACCATCAAAAAATTATGGTTTCTAAGAATGCCAGTCCACATAGTTACTTTTTGGGTATATTTGGTATAAGCTTCCATCGTCCAATTGGGATTTTCTGTTGCCCAATAACGACAATTTTGCGTATTCACGGTACTGTTTATACTAAAAAGTGATAAGTTGGAAAGTAAGATATTGAATCCAAAGCGTGTATCGAAGTCGTCTTCATTAAGTTCATGTACAATTTTAACTTTATATAGATGTATTTGGCTTTTCTTAGAATATTCTGCAGCTGTAATTGAACAATGAGGATTTTCTTCAATTCCAAGTAATACATTCAATTGAGTATATTTGGCAACGGTAGGCCAGCGACTCTTAGGCTTATCCCTAACATTGCCAATCTCATTAAATTCATGTAATATTTTGCTTACCGTCGATTTGCTCATCGATTCCTGATCAGGTTATTTTTCTTAAAGATGTCGCATACTTCTGCCATACTTCTTTTACGATCGCCGTAACCTAAGATCATTAAAACTTCTATTCGTGGTTTTTCTGACAGCATCATCATAATTTCAAGTAATTACTTTTAGGGTTATATTTTTTAGAAAGGTATTATTGAAGACATATAAATCGATATGCTACACAATAAATCAATTAAATACTGACATATGCAATAGTAACTATAAGAACTTATTGTCCGGTTGCTTAGGGCTCTCAAATGTTTTTATAGCCTACTCAAGTAAGGTAATATACTTGTACTAACTACTGAGTAATTCTCAGGTTTTCATTGCAAAATAAATAATGAGAAAAATGTTAAGAAATATGAACACTGGTTTCCTTTATACTCAGGATACTGTAAGTTGAAGTGTTACATATGACGTATGTGGTATGGTTGAACTTAGAAAAATATGGGCTTTCAAATTTTGATATAAAAATATAATCTTTCAATTCAAAAAATTAAATCGACGACGTCATATCTTGTAAGGTGGTGAGGAAAAAAATTTGTTTTTTGAAGGTGGAAAACTGTAATACAAAATCGACCTGTTCGAGCTTTACATCCGAAAATGATTAACTAGTAAGATAATGGTGCGTTTCCATACTTTATAGACGCACTGTATATGTGGTGGCCTGATGAACCTGAACTTTACGTTCCTTGAAGTAGTGAAAGAAAATCTACCAAAAAATATCTGATCCGTTACTCCACTGGAACTGTCTAGTAAATATATCTTTCGCCGGGTAACATGAATGCAAACTTCAAAAATTGGACGATTCACAAAGTTATTTGAACATAACGGAATTAAACAAAAGAAATGTTAGAAGCCCGGCTAGATTTTCATGCACTCTCAGGTTGTTATCAGATTCCCGCATTTTTTCGGGAGAAAAAGGAAAACTATATTTTTTAATGTACCAAAGAGCGTTCGACTTGACACAATATGATTTTTTAACATTGTTTGTAACGTAAGTAGCTTCAGAGTAACTCGATGAAGATGGGTGAGCGGTACCAGAAGAGGCACAGAAACTGTCCGAGTACAGCAACATGAGCAATAAACCCCCTGCCCAGATGCCATGCCAACTACCATGGTATCATCTGGAGCAACCCACACACCAATTGTATTTCCGCACATAGTACTCGATATATCATCAATAACCAGGTTGCCTGTCCCTAATCATCAAGAACATGAAAGATATACTTGCTGACCCACTCACAGAGTTATTCAATTTATGCTTTTGTGAGGGGGTTTTTCCAGATGTTTTTAAAAAAAGCAAATTAATACCGATCTTTAAAAAAGGCAATATTGAACTACCAGAAAATCACCGTCCGATCCCGATAATCCCAATTATTGGTAAGATTTTTGAAGTCGTTATTAAAACGAGGTTGTCATCGTACTTTGAATATAATAATTTTATAAACGACCAACAATTTGGATTCAGGAAAAATCGCTCCACAATACAAGCAGTTCGTAAACTGATGACCGACAGAGTCGAGGGCTCTGAAAATGGACAACCCACTGCAGTAATCCTATTTGACCTCAGCAAGGCCTTCGTCTGCGTCCCACATCGAGGCTTACTTGACAAGCTTGAACTATATGGCATAAGAGGGAAAGCTTACTCTTTTTTCGAGTCATATATATGTGGGAGAACTCAATACGTTACATACAACAACAAGACGTCAGAGTGTAAACCGATATCATCAGGAGTGCCCCAAGTATCAGTCCTTGGGCCACTCCTCTTCATGATATTTATAAATGACATATTCACCACATCAAACCAGCAGAGTGAATCTCGTTCGCTGATGATATTACTTTCTACAATTCCGCCTTGAACCCGACAGAACTTCACCAGAAGGACGTCGAAGCATCTAACAAAATCAGTGAGTGGCTCACCCCTAACAACCTGATTCAACACGACACAAAAACTCAATCAATCACATTTTCTTCCAACACCCACTTTGCCTCAGACGTACCAGTTAAGCTGTTGGGCATCACCCTAGACAGCAAACTAAAATGGGATGAACACATTGGTTTACTATGCAAAAAGTTGGCAAGTCAAACCTTCGTCCTTAGACGGCTGCGAAACACTGTGGACGAAGAAGTCCTGAGAATGTCATACTTTTCTCTATTCCAGTCTCACTTAAGTTATGGTGTAATTTTATGGGGTAACTCTATCCATGCAAATCGTGCCTTCATTCAGCAAGAGAAAGCAGTCCGGGTTATTGCCAAAGCAGATTACAGAGACTCGTGCAAACCCTTATTCAGGATATTAGAAATTCTAACACTTCCTGCACTTTATGTGTTTTTCTGTTTGATTGAAATACACAAACATATTCATTGCCATACCAAACACGGAGATCTGCATATCCCACCAGAACTAGCTCTCAGCTCATCAATCCCAGACTTCGTCTCGAAACATCATTAAAAAATTCAATCAACTTAAATATATACAATAAAGTGCCTGAATCTTTCAAAAAACTCAGCTACCATGAATTCAAACAAGCTATCAAACATCTCCTATTGGAAGTGATCTAACACAATATAATATTCCGTAAACACCACGACCACGATAAATGAAAACACCCATCTTTCTACTTCAAACCCATTTCAAACATAATTTGTTATGTGTGCATACATGTTGATTTTAATTGTTATGTTCACAATATTACCATGAGAAGATTCTTTACACCTTACTCAAACATATTTTAAACGAGAATATGTTGTGTAAACCATAATTTGCTGTGTATGTATATATGTTTTATTTTTCATTTGTTATGTTCACAATAACCCTATATGTTATTTTAACTACGGACATGTTCCAAACTTGACGTGTGTAATGAAAGAAATATTCAAAAACACCAATAGAATTCTATTATATTCTATTCCATTCTACGCTGCCCACTACGCACAGTGCTAAGCCTAGATGAGAACAACCTACTTTTCTATGCCATACGTATATGTCTCCGTGTCACGATATCCACCTTATTCGTTTTTTGTGCGTTGAACTGCATATAGTGCTTCCAGCCTAGGAGAGTATCAAGATTGAATACAATGAGTAAGTGAACTGATGAATATTCCCAATCTAGTAATTTCAGCTAATAACATAATGGAAAAATGATTCGAAAGATGGAAGGAGGACACTTCAATGGTGTGATAAAATTCCCATCTGTCTTGTTCAGTGGGCGACAAGTGTGAATAGAAATTTGAGACGATTTGGTGTCGTCAAGATCACCACAATCGTTACAAAAACACTGTTATTGGTAACCAGACATCATGTACTTAAGGCATTCGCCTCATCGTGGATTGTATGATGGAATTCCCGAAATTACTGGCAGCTTGGAGATTTTAGTTATAGTTTAGTAATAAGTTTCTGATACAAAGTGTGACATATTGGTATATCTCATTGGTAAACATAATTCCTACATTAAAATCTTTTTTCACTAACTCTGAAACCCAAACCTAATTTTTTATTAATTATCCTGGAATTATGAGAAAAATTGGACCACAAACATTTCCACCCACTTCGTTCTAAATCGAAACGTAAAGATTCAAAAATCAATTGAAATCATGCCAGAGATTCATATCAAATAGAGGATTTGAAAAAATAATATGTGACTTTTGAAAAACATGCTAGTACCCAACGTATATGTGATGTTATACCAGAGATAAATGCTCATCTACCGTTCTGCAAAAGTTTGAAACTGACATTGTTCCAAAAAAAATTGCATTGAGAATTTTCTTATAGTAATCAAAATCGAGAACATGGGTGTACTCATTTTTCGTATCGTTTGTTTCACCTTTTGTTTTTGGAGAAATGAAATTAATATACTTGAACAGACATTTTTTCGCTCATAAAGTGGAATTCACTCACAAAAAGAGATGTGCTTTGCAAACACAAATTGAATATATAAGACACGGTAAGATTATTCCCCATTCGAACGGTTAAACGTACATCACATGTTTTTGATTCGAAGCTCCCATGATCATTTCAAAACGTTATTAACAAGTAGCATATTCAAAAGAAAATTCATACTCATCTGGCATTTTAGTTTTTCATATCAAGTACTTGATAAACACTTCCTAGTTTTTTTTTCAATAACTTGATATCATTTACATCATCATTTGATTTAACTTTCAATCTTATTATCTGGCCTATCGTACAAATCATCATATTCCATGAATATTTCTATTAAAAATATAAAGGCAGTTAAATGACTGACAAATATTGTTTTATATTTTATATATTTCAATAAAACATTCTGTAAAAATAAGAATTTTAAGTTTGTAGATTTATTTGTATTATTTCAACATTTTTCATTTTGGGTCGTCTTTGACTCCCAAGTTAGTTTTCAATAAATTGTTCGAACTCTAGACTTAGCATCCTAAAAGTTTCAGGAATTTTTTTCATTGGATATAGTTCCAGCAAAGTGAATGCATTTGAGCAAGAAATATCATCAAATTTATCCACGAGGATAGTGAAAGTGATAGTGCAATCGGAAATGGTTGTTTTGCATTCAAATATTTGTTACAATTTATCAGTTGTTTCATCATTGGTACCTGCTATTTTGCGGGCACTATATGAATCAAAAATGATATCTTTGCTGACTGGATGCATTATGAAACGTTTTTTTTCAACATTTCCATTCGGAGAAATGTACAGGTGTGTCACAACCATGGTGTCAATTTGAAACTGATTCAGATTCCTCTTGATGAATGAATGGGCCTGCTATTTATCTCAAAGGTATTGCAGATATTTTCAGCACGTTGGAATCGAAAAAAAGCTCCATTAAGAATATTGAGTTTTGTAGTGTTTAATGAGAAGTTTTATATTTTTCCAGATTTAAAATTTTTAAGGTTTTGTCATAAATGTATGGTTGAATAATAGCAAATAGCTATTTCCATTACCACAATGACGGTGTGGAATAGCAATAAGTGAAATCAATTGATAGTACCAAATGTACACTTTGATAATGACAAATACCTTTTTCCTTATACCAAATAAAACCGACAATAACAACAATCAAAATATATATTCAGGGCCAAAACTTTGTGTCATTACTGTAAGTACCCGGTTTGATAGTGGGTACCACTACTTTATATTCGAATATCAGTTTGATAATGGCAATTAAACACTATCAGGGTCTCTTTATTCCTAGTGACAATTGTAGTGAGGTACAGTCCCCAATACGGATGCTTTTTTTGATTGCCAATACTGAAGTTCTAATAGTAGTTATTAAAGTTTTTTCTCGGTGTGGAAAAATGATGTCAATGGTCCAAAAATAGTACCTCAAAGAGGAGAACAGATTTTTTGTAGCAATATATAGTTTCACTATACGTTGCGAAAAATATGCCTTCTCGTATATTTGTGAACGTATTACCACTGTCGTGTTTTGTGGTGTTTTTCATCTAGTCAATGTCATCTGATCGAAGGTAATAATTATAATATAATCCAAATCCAATAACACGCGAATTTTGATTGGTTCTATAATGGTGATATCATGAAAGATGTTACGCGAAGAGGATAGAGATAATGAATAACCGCTTTCATCATGGTATTAGTGATACAAATTACATTTTGGAGTATCAAAAATATTCAATATTGCTTACCCAGTTCTGGCAAAATTGGCATAAATTGTTGTAAGTTTGTCGACCATATCTACTTCAGGTTTCGGTGATTCTTTTCCAATAAGCGGTAAGTTGAAAAGGGAGTAGGAGTTGTAGAATAAGTATATCAGATCATCTTGGTGAACGACTCCTGAAAAATTTCAAAACTTTCTGTTTGAAAATCTAGAAAAGTAGTAATTTATGGAAAGAAGTAAAAAAGTTTGAATTTTTTTGTTCTGATGTACTGGATAAACATATCACATAATTCAGAATGCTATAATCGAATATATTACTTGCTGTTATATTAGACCCCAAAACCTTGATTATGTTCAATTTTATTCATACACAATACGGAAATAGTGCAAAGTTGAAAGACCAAATATATTTCAGTTCGAGGTATTTTGACGTGTCTAGAAACAACGCTGCCGATGGTGCTACAAGCAGATTTCTTCAGATTTGCTTCCAAACAGCAGTAGTTTTCCCGATTTTTTACCCAAAGTTGAAACCAACGTGTATTGGTAGCGTAATCAGCCCCTAGATGGATACTGACGAAAATATTTTGAAATATTTATTTTATTTTTTATTTTACATTTTTTACATATTTAAAACTCAAAAAAAATTTACTCAAATCACTCTGTCTTTTGTATGTGTTAGGGTCAGTTTCCTTCAAGATAGACCAGATTCAATCGGCTAACATATTGTTATCCCACAAACTTTGGTTCCTCTCTTCATACGACTTCAAATCTTGATGAAAACGATCACCATGTTAATCACTCACGCTTCCCAGGTTATCAGGGAAAAAATCCAGGTATGAATGAAGAAAATGAATTGTTGAGCACATGTTGACCCCCATTTTGTGGTAATTCTTCAATAAATTGGATACAATTTCTCCAAAATCTTCAGTTCTATTGTTGCCCAAGAGAAATCCAACAACGGCTTTAAGAGAATACGAAGCATCTTTCTCAATACTGGATAAGTGACGGTCAGAATGTTTATCCTCCAATATCTTTCTTATCTGAGGACCCACAAAGATTCCTTCCTTCAGCTTAGCATCAGAGAGATGGGAAAACACGGATTTTATACACGCTTTATTAGCTTCACCTGTATGTATGTATGAATGTAGATGATGGAATCTTTGAAATTAATTTTCATCCACTTCTAGACGTCCAAATCATTTGAAATTTTGCTCACGTATTACGAATCAATGACAATAATATAATTTGATTGCTATGGCCTGGTATTCTCACCAAGATTGCCAGATAAACATAATTTACATTTCAAAGATATGGCGAATGCGAAGATTCACCAAAATACAGCACGCATCTCATTCACCATCATTTCGTAAAAACTTCCATCCCATGTGGATGAATAAATCGAAAAGTTTTTCTCCCGTAGTCTTTTTCAGTCTTCTGTAGCAATATGGACTAAAAAGTAAAAAATAAAAACCTGAAAACACACGCTTAAGTAGCAATAAGGATTGAAAAGTTGAAAATGATAAGAATAATGTCATTGACCAAGAAAATTCCTCCTATGTAAAAAAAGTGTGAGGTGCTACTTCTTATCATTATATTAAATTTAAGTGCTTAACAATTTTTTTCTAGGAAATTTTTGGCAATTTTTTTTTAATTTTTTTTTTTTTTTTTCAATCCTAATTTGATATGAAGTGGTGGTAGTATCATATTTTTTGTATCAATCAAGGGCTTGTATTTAACATTATGTTTGCTTGGCGTATATTCATTTCGTACAGGCCATTATTTCCTAATATAGTGCTGCTGTCCCATAAACATGAGAAACAACAATATAACCGCCTTGCAAACCAAGAAGTAATCCCACAACTTTCAGATCTCCGCACACCTTCCAATTGTGTTCTTCATATTCATTACCGTTGTCATTGTCTCATACGATTCCTTAAAATTCACTGCATGTCCTATGGGAGTAGATGGCTTTTTGTTGCCATTATGTAATAAGATAGCTTCTTGTGGGTATATTTGAAAATCTTGACGTGATAAAAATATGTTTAATATATTTTTGTTATGAGGGGGTAGACATAAAACGAATTGGTTAATTTATGTTTGGGCAAAACTTTTCTTTTTTTGTAACTAGTGTGGGTGGAATATCCCGTTACAACGTTTTTTGTTCATATTGTGCGATTCATGTCGAACTGTCGAAACCAAGTGCACCAATTTGATCTTTTGCGCATAAACTACCTCAATAACGCTGTTCTTGTTTTGATCAAACGAACATAATCAATTGCATTCCTCAAAGAACTGAAACATAAAAGTTCTTCTCAACCTTCACAAAAATTCAACTCCTTCATAGACAAAGATGGGCTACTTTATTCTCGAGGACTTCTAGAATATTGATAAGACCAAACCTTCCATTCCCCCATCCAAGTAATTCGACAACTCGCTTAATCGATTACTGTCATCAACAATAATAAGGATTTTCTTACCTCAACCCGCCATGAATTCTGTTTTGACGAAATATGTCCGTTGGGAAAATTGAAACCAAAACCATTCACGTTTTTCATTATGGGTACTTGTACACACAAATATCCCGGTATTTATGATAGGTCAGGCAGATTCAATGAAAATGTAAATCCCACTTTCGAAACACAAAATACCGAACATTTTTTCAATTTGTTTTCGTATACAGTGCTAGTCAAAAGTCCCCTCCCCCCCTCGTATCTTTTGAACGGGTATACTTATAATGATGAAATTTGGAGGGTGGAAATAAACGGATGTAGGCTTCTCAACTGGTCATAACAGGTGACGCAATAGTCATAAATGACGTCACAAGGCCACTGTGACCAATAATTTTAAATGGGACCCTATGGCAAGTGACAGCTCGTTTGAAAGGTATTGGAAATACCTATTCAGTCATACCAATTTTGTTTGGGTTTCGGCTGATTTTGATTGATAAATTGAAGAAATACGAAAATTATAGTTTCGCATTTAATTAATAAAGATTTAAGAACCAGTTCTTATAATAAGTGTTCAAAATGTGCTCCATCTACTTCCTGGCAGTAATGCATCCTATTGCTAAACTCTTGTCGTACTCGTCCCAGTGTGTCAGCGGAAATTGCCCTACATTCTTCAACAATTCGTTGTTTCAGAATGGCAATACTGTCAGGTGCTGTAGCGTAAACCTTAGATTTCAAGTACCCCCATAGAAAAAAATCTAATGGTGTAAGGTCCGGTGACCGAGCTGGCCTTTCGATCGAACCTCGTCGTCCAATCCATCTACCACGATATTCTTCATCTAGGTAACGTCTTACTGCACCGTAATAGTGTGCAGGAGCACCATCTTGTTGAAACGTTATTTCCAAGTTGTCGAATTCATCTGGATTATCTTCTAGAATTTCAAGAATTAACGCCTCAATATCATTTTGTAACATCTCCAGATACAATTCACCGGTTAAGTTAGCATTGAGAAAAAGAGGCCCAACTATGTGGTTTCCCAAAATACCTGCCCAAACAATTACTGTTTATGGAAATTGAGTATGTTGATCACGAAAGATGTGAGGATTTGTGTCACTCCAATACCTCACATTTTGAGTGTTAACATTCCATTGAGAAAGAAAGTACTTTCGTCACTAAAACAAATTGTCTGTATGTAGCCTGGTTGTTGGTTCATTTTATTGGACATAGTTTCACAGAATTCTAGTCTTCGGTCGAGTCATCATCTGAAAGTTGGTGCACCATTTTTAATTTGTATGGATGAAATTTGTTTTTAGCCAACACCCTATGTACTGTCCTTTGACTGACTTCACAGATAGACACAACTTGGGCTGTGGAAGAAGTAGGGTTTACTACCATTTCTCCAATTATGTCAATTTTTTTGTCATCACTAATTGTTGGTCGACCAGATCGTTTGGCATCTTGAACACTACCTGATGCTTCAAACTTCCGAAGAAGCTCCCTCAAATAAACCCTCGATATAGAGCGATCGGAGTACCTCTCATTAAACAGTCGTTCCGCTGCATGGAAATTGTTTCTACATTCACCAATTATTAAGATAGCTGCTACTTTGTCGACTACAGTACGTACCATTTTGCCTATGTAAACACTTAAACGTCTCGTTAAACAATAGCTTAGGTAAATTTTCAAGGTATAAACACTTTTGACAAGTAGAGAATTCAAAAACGTCAACTTTCTTGACAATTAACCAGAGGCGTACTTTAAAATCTTTATTAATTAAATGCGAAACTATAATTTTCGTATTTCTTCAATTTATCAATCAAAATCAGCCGAAACCCAAACAAAATTGGTATGACTGAATAGGTATTGTCAATACCTTTCAAACGAGCTGTCACTTGCCATAGAGTCCCATTTAAAATTATTGGTCACAGTGGCCTTGTGACGTCATTTATGACTATTGCGTCACCTGTTATGACCAGTTGAGAAGCCTACATCCGTTTATTTCCACCCTCCAAATTTCATTATTAAAAGTATACCCGTTCAAAAGATACGAGGGGGGGAGGGGACTTTTGACTAGCACTGTATAATATGACTTCCCTGCTGACATTTCAATATCAACCATCTCGTGAATTTACTATTTTTTTATGATTCAAATTTAGCAGGGAATTGATCCCTCATTTTCTTTTCTTTGTTGTGGAATTCAGTTGCTCCTGAGTATATCATGGAGTGAGGAATCCATAGAAATCATTCAAGTTATCCCACAATCAGAAAAGCTAGAAATCTCATTCCACGCTATCAGGGAGCATTGGACATTGAAGAAAACCTAGTTCAGCAAGCATTCACAATCCTAGAATATGACGTCCAAATCTTACTTACCACTTTTCTGGTGGGAGTTTCAAAACTAAACTCATTCTCACAGAGGGTGGAAAAATGGAAACAAAGAGTCAGAAAGAACAGGCGGAACAACACCGACATAATACTGGACATTACTGATTTGTTGAAAATATAAACAGGATGTTCATAAAATCAGATGTGGAATCATCTGCGACTGAAAGATAAACTTTAGTCACTATCTTCCATCGTCAAGATAACCTTTTGAGTTAGGGCCTTTTCAGAATATCTATCAGATGTAGTTCAATGTCCAGCGTGGCTTTAGCCGGGGAAGTAGTTGTTTTCTGTTAGACATTCACAAAAAATAACTTCATTTTAATCGTGGATTTTTCAATTCACAGAAGAATCTTTCTATCAATATTCAATTGAGAATGTTTCCCTTTTCAACTGGACATTACATTATCAGAAGAAGTGAGAAACGTCATCCAACCCCACTAGTCACCTGCAAAGCACCAGAACTCGATCAAATCTCAAATGGTGCCCCCATTCTGATGAACATAATCAAATAATCAGACGCTTCCCCAGATGATGGAAAGGGTAACAGTCATCATGATCCCCAAGCCAATAAAAATACACATTCCCACACAACCACAGACGCTTTGGAAGAGTCGAACATCATTTCTGATGAACAATTCGGATTTCGTGACAAGTATACTCAGGATATGCGGGCCTTCGAAAAAGCAGGTTCCAACCTGGACAAGGGTCATAACACCGAAACTAATATTCTGGATGCCTCCAAGGCCACTGATAAGATCTGACACAATAGACTTACAACCAAAATAATGAACTGCGTCACCCCACCCCACTGGTGAAGCTAATGTGCTTTATGTGGGAATGATGGTGCCAATGCACAGTTGGTTACAAAGTCTCATCAAGAAAAGAACACTCGCAGGGAAATTATTGGAAGGCTCAGTCCTGCCCCCACACTTGCTTTCAAGCTACCTAGCGAACATCACAAAACCGGAAAACAACTTCAAAAAGTTGGTCTTCTACGCAGGTGATACTACCCATCAACGCCGCAGCAGTTACCCGATATCTGCAGCAACAGGAGGACTGATTCAACTTATAGAAGCGATAATATTCACCAGAAAACGGACTACTTCAACTATGCACATCATAATGAACGAACAAATCTCCTGGACAAAGGAAACTAAATACCTCGGGTCACCCTAGGCAAGAAACTCATCTGTGGACAACAGGTAACGAACGGATCGGAATGGCAGAAGCAGCCAAGCGAAAACTCAACCCCCTGATCATTCATATCACGGGAATACAGGAATTCATGAACATCTGCCTACGAACGGCTGTCAATTGTCTCGATGCATTCCAAAACAAACCCCTCTACCAAGACCTGAACATGTACCTCAACAACATCGACACTTATCTCGGACAATTCGTGAAAATTGTACTCAATAGAATGAAAAACTACAGAAACATACCCGCAAATCTGAAACAAGTCGACCCCAGGTGCCGGCAAAGGGGCAAATACTCCAAACCAATGTATCGGAACACAGACCGACAAGAAGAGATTGAGTGAGAAAAATACCAAATTTCACATACAAACTCATCAATCAGAACATAATACTGAACACATACACCTATCAGATACAGAGACCACCATACAAACACCCGTGAATAATCAGAGGAAAATACGCACCACGCCATAAAAGAAGTTTAAAGCAGTGAGAGGCTGAATTCCTACCGGAATAGGTCGAGGACCGCTTAGAAGCGAGTGTAGACGAAAGAATATGAAAACTAGTTCTCGTTCACAAAATTATGTTCATAGAAAACTTAAAAACTATTTTTGTGTTTTTTTTGTTGGAGTCGAGATTGAAAAGTTCATGGTATTACTTGTTTCGAATCCTTATGTAAAACAAATTGATCGATGAACCGAAAAGCTTTGATTGTATCTAAGTTCTGACAGAGCTTACCAGTTTCCATTTCTTCCAATCTCGTGGAAATATCCAGTTATGGACACACCAGATACGGCCACCTGAAATATTTATTTTAATTATTGAGCTCCTGTTAACTACTAGCGAATATGTACTTCTAATACTCAACTCTAGTTGGTGCTGATAGTGCAGTGAAAAATCGTGAATGGTGACATATGTTTTAAAAACCGATCGCTTTTGATTTCTCGAAGACATTTGGTAAGCATCAATTTTTCAAAATATATTTCCATTATACACGCATCAGCCATTATTTTCGACGGTAGAAAGATATGGTACAAGAGTATATATTATATTTTGAATGTTCAGGAATTTGAACCAAACGTACTGATATAAACAGATTATGATATCGATGGCCATAAATGGTGAGAGACATTCTGTTCTTCTCTGTTTATGACCAGAGCATGGCCTTGAGAAGGTTTGAATGAATCCAGTTATGGCCAGAGGAATTAATTATAAACTCAACAGGTAATAATAACAATAACTTTAGTGTCCCAAGAAACATTAAATGTTTGTGGTTCGGGACTAAACTAGTTATGAAATCAAAAAAATACATAGATACATCATGGAAGTAGTCAAAAACGAATTGTGGATTGCCATAAATTCACAATAGTAGGTGTAACCAAATAAACATTTTCAATTATTTTGATGTTTTAATAAAAAAAAAAACATTTTTACATTTTTATCCAGTTGATTGAAGTGTATATTTCAGTTCGATTTTGAATTCCACCATTAGTTTAATTTTTTTTATGTTAGGAATTGAATTATAAATGATTATTCCATTATGGTAAATACATTTCTTTCCAATTTCGGATTTAACATTACTAATGGATAAAAAATTTGTTTGTCTGGTGGCATAATTATGATTTCTGTCCATTTCAGTGAAACTTATATTAGATGTTTTTTTTTTATTTATTTTTTGACAAAATGAATGAAACAACATATTTTGAGTTTATAAAGAGAATTTGAATTCAAAAACCTTTTTGGTTTATACAAATTTATTGTTGGTTCCAGATGTGGTAATTTATATATACATTTTATTGATTTATTTTGTAATGATTTTAATGGTTTTAAAATGAAATTATTTGCTTGTCTATGTACGTACAGAACGATTTGAATTCTGTGAATGGCTTCCTCTTCTATGCAGCAAGAATCTAAGTAGTCATCCACGTAGTGTTGTCTCTCTATTGCTCTAACAATGCCTGGGTGTTCATGTTCGAATGAAGTTGCATTTTTATTCTTGACAAATTGGGCCACAGACGGTGAAGATATAGCTCCAAAAACCATTGCTCTCATGACATAAACATCAGGACTCTTTTCTCTCCATACCACGCCAAAGAAACAGCTGAGCACATTTGTCTTTCTTAGTGATATGGACCTGGTGGAACATTTCCTTGATGTCTCCCCCAAAAGCTATTTCATTCTGTCTGAATCGCCACAATACGGAAATTAAAGATGGTACGTAATCTGGACCCTGATAGAAAAAATCATTCAGACAATAACGTTGAGATTTTGATGCGGCATCGAAAACAAGCCTGATCTTTCCGGGTTTATTGACATTCCAAACAGCAAAATGTGGGAGATAATCAGTTTTTTCATTGTTTGGTATGTCCTCGGGTTTCAACTTCTCAGCATATCCTTTTTCAACATATTCGGTAGTTTTAGCAGTATACTGCATAGCAAATTCAGAATCCCGATCCATTTTTCTCTCCATGCAGTACAACCTTTTCATAGCATTAGCTTTACTTGGTGGTAATGAACAATCATCTTTCTTCCACAAATGGCCAACTTCATAATGATTCTCTACTTTATTCAGTGTTTTTTCCATAATCTCCACAGCTCTTCTGTCTTCATCTCCAAAGTGACGGCAGCAAAAACTAACATGACCTCCGATTGATTCTTTGTCGAATTCATCGATAGGTCCATGGATTTTCCAACCCAATTTTGCTAAGGACATTGTGGGTTGATTCACTTTAGGTTGAATGATATGTCTTGGCACAATGAGACCGCAATTACCCAATCAACAGCTGAGGTTTTGTATCACTTATGGACTCCAGAATGTCATGATCTAGATAGGAAAACTTTCTTGAAAGGTTCTCAAAGTTCAGTTTTTGTTCAGGAAGTCTTAGATTTCTAACAGTTCTAACTTGTTTCAGCTTAAAAAAGATTGGAATCTTTTTATCAGCAGCAATATCTATTGAAACCATTCGTGACTGATCTTCAAAGTGGGTGATCTCGTTTGTCCATTAGAAGCAAAGTGGTACAACAGGACCAGGAAGCTGGAGTGTTCTGGCTGAATATTCTTCAATCATGGTTTTGATCTATTGCAGGTCCTCGTAAAATCACTGGCGCTATTCTTAATAAAACAGTTTTAGTTTCTCTTGGTATTGACTCATTATTTAAACTGGCACAAAACTCAGCAGATGGAATTCTATTGATGGATTCGCTTCCATTGTTGGTCATTATTTCACCACTATGTTGTTCTTCCTGTTCATCACATTGGACATGCAGAAGGAAATTATGCCTTCCTCTACAACCATTCTTGCCACATCTGGATTTCAAGAAACATCTTAAAGCCATATGACCAACCTTTAGGCAAAGAAAACACAATTTCATACTGAGAGCAACCTCCCTTCTTTTTGCTACTGGAAGATCAATGAATTTGATACATTTCAAGTTCGTGTGGCCGGAACATTTACAGAAGACACATTCAGTGCGGTCTGATTTGTGTTCATGGTTCTTTTTGGAGATCATGACTGTTTCTCTTCTCGGGAGAATTTTATTTAAACCACTTTTTTGAAAAGGATTACTAATAGCTGCCATGGAATTCAGTTCTTCGTCGAACCAAGTCGCAAAATCAAACAAGTTGGAGAGCATCGACGACATTGATGACGAAATCAGGCAAGATGAAATACAGCTCTTCTGTGGAAGATTTGAATCTTGCTGAAGTTTTACCTGAGAATGAATATGAAATTCAATGTTTGAAGAGTACAAGAGCTAAGTGGTAAATATATAAATAATGATGTGTTTGTCATCAACAAATCTGATATTACCAGACCCACAATTTATTCACAATGAACGAAAATTGAAGATAGCTTTTCCAATTTTTGTTGATATATACGAGGAAAATTCGTTTTATTTTGACGAAAACTATAAAATATCTTCATTTTATAGTGTAAAAGTACATGTTATGAAATATTATAAACAACAAATATACATTTATCAAATGTTCAATATTGCTCCATTTTTGCTTTTGATTTGAATACTTTTCAGTGGTCATAAATAGGAAAAAGTGGTGACCATAATACTAGTCTTGTGGCCATAAGTGGCAAAAGTCGCCTTTAATTTCTGGAATTTATCTTCTCAAAATAGGAGGAACTGGGAAGGATAGAGCTTAATAATTGATATGCAACTTTCAATAAGTGTGGTTATTTTTTTAAATTTATTTCTCGAATTTGTTTTTAATCAATTTATGAAAAAAACATGTGTTTCAGGTGGCCATGAGCGGAGCCTCTACCCAATGGAATTTTTCAATGAGCGTGATATCATAATAATTTTTCAACCAATCGAAAAAGAATGGCTACAATGATGTTCGATAATATTTTCAATCAAAGTACCCAAAAGTTTCAGCAAAGTAGTCCTAATCTTGAGGAGTGAGGAGCGGATATAGTTTATGTTTGAGATCCTAGTTGATGAATAGTATTCTGCAGCTCCCTTGTTTTGTAATGATTCGGTAATACTTTGAACTTCCCACTTCCCGCTTCTCAAGATCATATCTGCGTAGGAGAAAATTGTGGACACCATTTATGACCTACCAACTTCATTCAAATGAAAAAATATCGATAACACTTGAACTATCAGTTCTCACCCCATGGCACAGAATTGTTCGTTCCTGGAAGATAAAAGTAGCTGTGTCGCCCTTGAAAAGTGAAACAATAATAGTAGACAGGTTCTTTGCTATATTTTGCAATCAAATTCGCAGCACGATGATTATCGTATCCTATCAAGGTATCTGAGTATATCTGTAAATGAAAAAAAAATTAGTGGATATGCGTCACTTTCCAAATAGGCCAATAAATATAAATTTTCAGCTCTATTGATTCCGAGACAGAAATAGTATAATTTGTTATAATTATTTAATAGCAAAATATTGTGTTTTCTTTTCGTTTTTGATCTTAATATGAAAACCAATGAAGCAATTTTGATGCCCTTGATGGACGAATTGTAGAAAATCAAAATATCAAAAATATGAGCCCTAGCACGACACAATCGGATTATTAAACCGAAAAAATCCGTTTTCTTTTCAAAAATTCATAGCATTGCCATTTTTATAGTTGTAGCGCAGGCTCTCCCCGACTTAGTAGTGATTGATATGTACTTCATATGTAGAAGTACAGTTCAATAAACGTTCTCATTTTGCTGTGATATGTTGCGAAATAGTTGAGAAATACTTGCAAACATGACCGAAATCGGACGAGCGTGTGAAAGCGGCTGAGTAGTGGGGTAGAGCAGCAGATGCGAAGAAGCGTATATATAGCTATACAAGCGCGTTACCGCGGGTTATGAATCTGCTGCTCTGACCCCACTACTCTGCTGCTTGCACGTGCTCGCCTGTTTTCGGTCATGTTCAAGTATTTCTCACCTATTTCGCAGCATTTCAATGCAAAATGAGAATAGACCTTTTGTAGTACTATTGTAGATTGTAGGGGGTCGATATGGCTCTTCAGCCTCTCTAATCCCTACCTGTAAGGTATTTGTACATAACACTATTACGCTTCATCTATTCAAGACTCTAGATTCAGAGACTCCTTGCGAAGCGTATCAGTTTCCTGGGAGCTGAGTTCCTGATGTCTGAGGTCGTTAGTGAAACCCCTTCGAGGAACCCAAACCTTTCGCAAAACAGCGATTTGCAGTCGCAAAGCAGGGTTTGCAGTTTCAGCGGATTCTCGCTACCCACGCCGAAACCTCTTGATGTGGGCTATGGAAAGATCCCAGAAGGGTTCTGGGCCAGGAATTGAGTGTTTGGCCCTTTCTTGACAAGCTGTCCATTCCTTCATTGCCTCTGATTCCCTTTCGACCTGGCCAGAGTGTTCGTAGCTAGACTTAGGGAGAGTTTGCATTCCCAATTCAGTCTATACTCACAAGGGTGCGACTTTTAGAGCTGCTTGGCTGTTTGATAGGATATATATCTGGATATAGATCTATGCCCACCCGAAGTCTCTTTAAGGCAATTTCTATACATGGGTTTTGATGTTGGAGCTTCTCCCAGGTTTTTCAAGAGCCTCAAACTAGGATCCGTTACTCCTACTCCAGCCCTTTCGTCCATCTTGGAACCATCAGTTTACCATATTGATGCATTTCTATCTAGTTGAGGCCCGTTCGTTGTGAATATATGGCGGTTGTTCATAACCACTTCCTAATTCACTTCAAAGTCATGCCTAACTGGCATAATATCTGATGGCTTGTACCTGGATTCTAAGGGAATATTTTTCAGAATTTTTAGATGTCCAATCAGATTTCCAGCCTTCAAGTTTGATGCCTGGTGCAGTCTGAAGGCGCATTTTGCCGCTTCTTCCATCACACACAAGTGGAGTGGCGAAAGATTCAGAATTATCTCTAATGCTGCAGTGGGGCACGCGAATATTGCCCCTGTGATTCCCAAACAGGCTAACCGCTGCACTTTCTGCAGCTCAATTCGTGCCAAGTGCTGTTGGGTTTCTGGCCACCGTACTAATAAGGCATAGGGGACCATATGTTTGATAATAGTTTGATAAAACCTGTATATCATTTCATTTTACCAGTATTTTTTCTCTTCGAGATCAGCTACAATGATTTTGCTTTTCAGCATTGCATGTATCTATCCGATCAGTGAGGTGTTAATATTCCTTTCCTCTAGCGATCTGATGATGATACTGGCCGCGGAGAGCAATTTTTACCGCCACTACCTCTTGGGTGCAACGTTGTTGCACCCCTAGGTAGGTATACGCCTCTTCGGCACCCAAGCCAACAAGTTGAACAGAATTCATTTCGAAAATTTCAGCGGTTGATTGAGATCAGAATACCATTGAAACCATATAATATGAAGATGAATACAGGTGGCATGGTAATCTAATTCAATAAATGAATTTATTTTCACTTGATCAGAATCAAGTTCAAACATAATACGGGGGATTATGCGTATGTAAGTGTGTGTTTGTTATTTTTGTGTTATGCGTTGAGGAATGAGCCGAAAGAGTTAAACTGTCGAAATGTATTTTTTCAATTAACGCATGTATAACTATGTTGCTAAGTAGATCTAGATGGTTGCAAGGTAGACAAAAGGGCTGGAGAGGAAGTAACGGGTCCTAGTTTTGAGTTCTCAAAACCCCTAGAGAATGCCTCAATAATGTTTGGCTAAACTCAAACTGCCGTTAAACGGTAGCCTACTAAAATGCCGTAGATAGATATGACGTCATTGAAGTGACGCGTCGGACGGCTTTTTATTGGATCTGCTCAAACTGCCGTCAAACGGTAGCATACAAAAATGCCGTTAATCAAATATTGCGTTATCCGCCAACTTTTCGAATTCAAATATGAGCAATTCATGAGCTTCATTTATGTGTGCAATTGTTGTGGGCGTTGATTCATTTATTACCAACATGAAAAATAAGGGAAAGTTACTAAATTCCATCTGCCAAAGTGTGAAATTTGTTCATTTGGAACTGTGTAAGAAGGAGGATTTTTTCGATAAAAATAACGATATTTTGTGCAAAGTTGTGCCAAAAATAAGTGATTCAGGGTGTATTGTTTATGCTGGTAAAAAGAAAGAGGCATGAGTGATTTTTGAGCAAGAAAACGGTGCTTGAAAATGGGATTATTTTTTTTTTATTTCTCTAACTCGGGAACAGTATGCATGTCTGATAACGCAATAATTGATCAACGGCATTTTTAGTATACTACCGTTTGACGGCAGTTTGAGCAAATCCAATAAAAAGCCGTCCGACGCGTGACTTCAATGACGTCATATCTAATAACGGCATTTTAGTAGGCTACCGTTTAACGGCAGTTTGAGTACAGCGATAATGTTTTGAGCAGAAATCCATGCCATAGAAATTTGTACCCAAGAATGCCTTGAGAGAGGCTCCAGGGGAGCAAAGACCTTTATCCTATCAGACAGCTAAGCAGCACTTAGAGCTCTAAAGTCACACACTCCTGAGTTCAGAACGACTTGGGACTGCAAACCATCCCTGAGAAAACTGACAACGAATAATCAGGTCACTGTGGTGTGGGTGCCAGATCACAAGGGAATAAAAGGCAATGAGGAACCGGACAGCTCTGCCAAGGAAAGGGACAAATACTAAATTTTCTGGCACAGAACCGTTCTATGTTTTTTTCAAAGACGTCAACAAGGAGAGTTTTGGCGCTGGGATGCTGATGAAATTGAAAGCCATCTGGAAAAAGGCTTTTGAGTCCATCGCCAAAGAACGCTAAACAGCTCTTCGAATCGAACAAAAGAGACTTGAAACTGGTAACGGGACTGCTCACCGGACATTGTCTTCTCTGTCACCTCGAAAAATACATAGATCAGACAGTGAAATATTTCAGTTTTTATTTGTCATTAAATAAAATAAATCAATAAATTTTATTCAAAATAATGCTATTGAAATGATACTAGAACCAACAAGTAACAAGTATTTTCATTTCAAACAAATAAAAATACTGAAATGAAACATTTCTGAAAAAATGGAGTATTTTGGTGGCGTTGTATCTTCTATGTACTACCAATTTCCCATATATTCGCAAAAAACAACGTTGCATTGGAACTGAACGCATTTGAGGACCAATATGTCTAGAACTTTCTGTTCATCTTTTCAGGGTCAATCCCATTGTAAAAAATATTCAACTTCCAGAATGAATCGTCTTTCATAATATTACATTCGCAACTTATCAGGTATGGACGGATATATCTACACATATTATTTTCTAGAAAGAGTTGTGATGGTGATGACACATTTGTCCCAATGAACTCTTCCCATTTTCATTTATAATGACGGAAAAGATTATATCCGTAGTATGGTCCCTAAGGCTCAAGCTTGAGAATGATTTCGATGTTTATCTGGATGGACGATGATAGTCTATCTATCTCTCTACGTACTTTGTTTCTATCTGGAAGGGATTCACGCTTTCTATAGTTATGTCATCAAACAAGACAGGTCTTGCATAAACTTATCAAGGGTTTCAGAGGAAATACAAAGCAACCGTATCCCAAAATAACTTCATTTTTCAAGTGTAGATGTATTAAACTAATATACCCTTAAATAAACAGATTTTAGTGAGTTTAAACAATGAAGTTTTGGGAAAAATAACATCTTTGAGGCGGTTTAGACGTGCAATAATTCAGAAATGTATGCAGTCGAGAAGTGGTCTGGGTCAAAGACGAAATTCTTGAAAACCCATTTCTACATCTGCAAGCGGGATCCTTGAGTCCTTCAAGCAGTTGCCTTTGTCTGAGTCATGAACTCTCATAAAAATCTTGAGATTATCCATGACCGGCTATAAATCGGGGATTTTTCAGTAGACGGCATGGAAAGTTTATGTTCGGAACAAAATATTCAATTTTTACAGAAAAAACTAGATTACATACGAATTTGCGCGATATCGTGATTCTTTAGCGAATGGATCGACACACATATAAATCTGTTCGTTAGAGTGTGAGTGGTTCAAATGACATGCCAAGAGTCTCGAAAGGGAGTTTGTGGTCACTTTCTCCCAGGAAGTTGATTTTTCGGAGGCTCTTTTTGTAAAGTGTGAGCACTAGGCGGCATTATCAGTTGATTCAGAGGCAATTAGGAATAATTGTTCAAAAACACTGAAGTATCACGAAGAATTCCATAGTTCCAAGAAGTACCGCACAAATAAGTTAGAGCGCCAGTTCTCAGGTGGCAGAGATTAGGGCAACGGCCCCACCCCCGACTAGAATCGTGATTGCTCGACTCGATCATTACGAACTTACTTGGAGTTTTTCAAAATCCCACCCCATTGGTTGGATAATTTATTCAGAGTACGAATCAGTTGTAAATGGGGGTTGAAATTGTTGTTATTTGTCGAAATATAACTTAAGTGGGGTGTTCTCAAAGACCGGTGGTAGGGGAAATCTCAGGCGGAAAATCATCTCAGAAAAATAGTCAGTTGATATTTTGTCGTGGCGTGGGTTAAACTACCAGAAAATTTTAGTCAGTAGTTCTTTTTGGGTCTAGAAAAAGTCAAAAGTCCTTTGTTCCGTATCGAGATAAAGTGTTTACGTTCGAGTGAGTAATCCTCCCATTTGAATTGGTCTCTTTCGCGACGGTTCTTTCAGATAATCACAAAATTGCATTCACAATAAATTAAGGGATTTCTTGTTCTAAGTAGAATTTTCCAAATGTCGAAATTTAGCTGAGTTTCGTATTGTTAATACCATAGATTATTGTTTGCCGAGTGTTATTTCAATTGATTTGGTCTTGTTCAGAAAGTTTCACTCAATTTATTTTCAAGAGCATAATTACTTTCCTCAATAAACGCCAAAACGGCAATGATAGAAATACTTTCGTTTTCTTGAATAATTTGGATCTTGGGAAGTTTATTCCAGAAGCTATTGAGTGAGACTTATGTTATACGTGGAAACCCGTTGATAGCGAATGCAAGGTGTATCGAAGACGACGTCGTCATCCCAGACAATAGAAACAGCCAAGGCAATTGTAAGGAGATATATAATCATATACGTTAGTAGTTTGGGGTATACTCTGAGATAACAACCGATCATTCACACAGATTTGAGGAGTAATCAAGGAAATTCTTAGTAAGATTATTAATGCTAAGTCGAGAAAATCTATTGTGGGGAGTATTTGGTAAGCGCTGGTTTTCTCCAAATTTGAACTCATATTGAAGTCAATGGAAGCACAGGAGTGAGTTATATTTACGTCTGATTGATTTTCTTCTTTAATATGTATTTACAAAGTTGTTCATATTCATCTGATTTCCTTACCATTATTATTCAGATCATGAAGCTCTTTTTGGGGGGGGGGGCAAATCATGAAGCTCTCATTACTAGTACTAGAGGAGAACTGCAAAGTACCCACTATCAGATCTATGCCGAGCCCTGACGAAAAGTGCTTCGAGCACTAAGCAATAAAGATTCTGGAAAAGTCTCGAACACTTAGCACATTTATTTATGAAATGCTCGCGAATTCTAAGCACTTTTTGAAAGTAATTGTACTTAGCGAACTCTAAGAACTTAGCACTTTTCGAAAGGGTGAGACTGTTAGGCACTGAAGTTTTCCCTCGAATATGCATAATAAAGACGCGGACGCAATCAGTAGTTCCTGGGGGTGCCACCAGTTGCGTTTTTGTGTTTCAACAATATTATAGATTGATTTGTCGAAAATATTAACAGGATGTTCATAAAATCAGATGTGGAATCATCTGCGACTGAAAGATAAACTTCAGTCACTATCTTCCGTCGTCAAGATAACCTCTTGTGGGGTATTCATGTTAAAAAGGGAAATATTCTCAATTGAATATTGATAGAAATACTTTTCTGTGAATTGAAAAATCACCGATAAAAATGAAGTTATTTTTTGTGAATGTCTAACAGAAAACAACTACTTCCCCGGACATTGAACTACATCTGATAGATATTCTGAAAAGTCCCTAACTCAAAAGAAAAAATCCCATGACAGGTTTTAATGTCAGAAAATATTAATTTCAAAGTGTCTCTCCAAAAGAAATGATTCAAACTTTTTTCATCTTTGCAAAGTGAGATTGCTTCTTGAAAATGAGTTTCCCATTTCTTCCAGTCTTCCTGATGATCGTGGAAGCGTGAAATAGATTTTCGTCGACAAAAATGTATTGAAGACCCAGTGAATGCGATGTCTCTCTTGCATCAATGTTACGAATGATTTCTGGTGAGTACTCTGTTTTGGAAAACATTCTTCTTTGCCTCATTCATCTTTATAAGTTCTTAATCAAGACTGGAATAGAAAATCAAATAACTATCTGAATGAAAATGCAAATTTTCAATTTCAGATTTTTTCTATCGAGTTAGGGACTTTTCAGAATATCTATCAGATGTAGTTCAATGTCCAGCATGGCTTTAACCGGGGAAGTAGTTGTTTTCTGTTAGAAAAATATTTCTATCAATATTCAATTGAGAATGTTTCCCTTTTCAACATTTTAGATTCATAGGTGAGAGAAGGATTAGTGCTCAGTAATCCCGAAAAGTAATCCGGAGCACTGCAGCACTTTGCAGAACTTAACACAAAGGCTTTTCATAAATTGCTTGAAGCACTAAGCACTGGTCCAAAGAAGTGCTGGGACCACAACGCTTACAAGCATTCAAGTACTTTCACGAACACCAAGCACAGTGCTCTGCCACAGCTCTGCTCGCTATTACAAACCTAATTCGGAAAATTCCACGGCAATCCATCCTCAAGCCGGGATCCAACGGTGCGTGGAGTGGCAATCCTGGATTGAGTGTCAAGGTTGGCGCAACGAAATGTGTCAGGCCGTTTCCACGGCGCATGTAGGATCGTGGTTTCAGAAGAGAACACGCAGCAGTTGTAGTCAGTTGTACGCCGGCAGTGTTGGCGGTAAAAATTCAAATAACTTATACTCATTTGCTCTTCAATTCGCTTCCAGGCATCATGAATTCCTGTTTCCATGGTTTAGATCCCGTGGGTTCCAAATAATTGACTCGGCTTCATCGAGGGATAAACATTCTAACATCACTTCGTTCGACAACACCATGGTGAAAGTTACCACGGCACTGAAAGCACCACGCGCCTAGCCGCGTCGTTGAAGCGGTATACACGTGTGGAGCGCCATCGTCCGAGCTCCTTTGAACCGTGTTTATTTACCGATAAACGACGGGACACACCGGGCCGACCAAAGATCCCCAAGCCTGCCCTATCCGACGGCGCGTGAACTGGCAAGCTTGGCGCTAGGAGTGCCACTCCACGCACCGTTGGATCCCGGCTTTTTAGGACAACTGACTTACGATATTTATCATGACATATTGATAAACGGAAATGTTCCCAATCTCCAAAAAAACTCGACACCGGTAAGAATGTTTTTGTTTTGAGGTCATACCTTCGCTAGGTTCTCAAGCTGAGATTCATCCACAGGTCTATCGTGTAAATAAAAACTTTCGATAGCTCTGGTCACTTTCCTGGAATGTTCAGTATTTTTTTCGTAATTGAATGCTATAGGGGCTATTCTCTCATAATCTTCATTGAATTCTTCAGTCAAAGAATCGTCATCGATTATGTCTGAAAGTAATAAATAACAATTTAATGCCATTTCATGGAAGTTATATAACACATATTGAATATTTTATTTCAGTAACAGGTCAAATAATATAATCACAATAATTACATTGACATCTGCGTCATATTAATTTAGGAATTGAAAAAAACTTATCAATAGCATTATATGCAAATGAATCACTGGAATTGATGTTGTTTTATAAATTAATTCGCAAACTTTCACTCCAGGAATATTTTTTCAAACCACTATTTCTACCCCTGCTTTGCTTCTATTCTTACCGAATGCTTTATATCCCGATTCATTTCTAGTTTGCCCCGTCATGAAAGGAACTCTCTGAAACTGCCCCTCCTCAATGAGACGAATGGGGTGATCTGTAAGGAATCGTTGCTGTCCAAAATCACCTTCAATGATAGGGGTCCATATCCAGGAAGGGTCATATCCAAATTCCTAGACGATACAATTCAGTGAAAAAGTAAGGATGACTCATATTGAAAAAGACTCCATCGCCAATTATAGGAGTGAACAAACTCGCAACCATCTACCTAATCGGATAACAACAATAAATCTTCCAAAAATCTTCTGGTGAGGAAATGTTTCTACAAGGCTCAAGAATTGTAACTCTACTATTATATGTGTTTGAATTGTGATAAATTACCATATTTTGAAGAAGATTTTGGTCATTATAGTTTCTGTATTCTGTTATATTTTGTGATCTATTTTTTGGATTCAAGAGAGTTTTCTTCAAAAATATTTATTTCAATTGACATTAATATATTTTTAAATTTGTATATCGCTATGTGAATATTTTGACTTCGTCGACTAAATGCTTCTATTCCAGACAATAAAGTTTTGGTATCATCTATGAATCTGTTCACAGAATTCGCTCTAGAATTCACCTTGTAACAAAATATTCCAGTGAAGTGGTGTGATTTTGCTTGATGACAGTATTTGGAAAACAGAATAATGAGTTTTGGGCTCATTCACAGGACAGGATAAGATATCTGGATATATATGAATATATTTCCACTAGCCGGGAAATAAGTTAATTTTTCAATTCACAGAAAAATATTTATATTCGATGTTCAATTTCCCTTTTCATCATGCAAAAGTAATTCACGATAGATTGATTTGTTGAAAATATAAACAGGATGTTCATAAAATCAGATGTGGAATCATCTGCGACTGAAAGATAAACTTTAGTCACTATCTTCCATCGTCAAGATAACCTCTTGTGGGGTATTCATGTTGAAAAGGGAAACATTCTCAATTGAATATTGAATAGAAAGATTTTTCTGTGAGTTCAAAAATTCACGATAAATGAAGTTATTTTTTGTGAATGTCTAACAGAAAACAACTACTTCCCCGGCTAACGCCACGCTGGACATTGAACTACATCTGATAGATATTCTGAAAAGACCCTATTTAAAAGAAAAAATCTGTAATTGAAAATTAGCATTTTTATTCAGATAGTTATTTGATTTTTCATTCCAGTCTCAAGAACGCATAAAGATGAATGAGGCAAAGAAGAATATTGTCCAAAAGAGAGTACTCACCCGAAATAATTCGTAACATTGACGCAAGAGAGGCATCGCATTCACTAGGTCTTTAATACATTTTTGTCGACGAAAATCTATTTCACGCTTCAACGATCATCAGGAAGACCGGAAGAAATGGGAAGCACATTTTCAAGAAGCAATCTCATTTTGCAAAGATGGAAAAATTTAGAATCATTTCTTTTGGAGAGACACTTTGAAATTTTTCTATTCAATATTCAATTGAGAATGTTTCCCTTTTCAATAATTCACGTTAATTGGAAATGATCATTTTATTCCACCCACATTTCCTGTTTCATGTTTTGCTTGAAAAAATTTGTTTCAATGTTTTGTCAGTATACAATTAATCACAAAAACCAATTTTCTTCTGATTTTATGATATAATTGAATGAATAAATTGGAAATATTGAGGAAAATATAATATTTAAAACATCCATATTGAGAGTGAGAAATATCCTCAGATTATTTTATTCTGTAACAGTAGGTTTCTGCATCTGTTTTTTTCAAAAATAAATACTGTAACCAGGGGTTACTTTGCTACGGCGAGTGTTACTTTGCTCCATTGTCGAAAAGAGTTATGTATAGTTTTCCCAATATCAATTGCAGAAGCATAAAAAAGTCTTGCGGCGAAATACTGTGAGCAGCAGTGGCGGAGATAACTAATTTTATTTAGATCCACATCAAACGTTTGTCCGAATGCAACTCATTGAACAATGGTGTATTGAATGTTGCATATATAGCCATACTTCAGCCTCGACACAGTTATTTCGTGCGTATTCATAGACAGATATGCACGTGCGGTTTTTGATTGTGAAAATTTGTTGTATGTAGCAGTGCTTCGTCATATTAGTGGGTAGGTATAAACATAATAGTATAATATTCAGTTGGTATGTTGGAGATATACAGGGTGAATCAAAAGTACTTTGACAAACTTCAGGAGGTGATTCCTAACAATATCCTAATATGAATTGTCCAAATAAATATATGTCCGGAAACGCTTCCAAGATACAGGGTGTTGAAGTTTTATTTTTATTTTCGTTTTTTTTTTGAATAACTTTCGAAATACTGACCTAAATTAAACATAAGTTGGTATTGAGACATTTTTTGAGGTGTCGAATTCGAACCTGATGTTATCATTGCGCCTACTCGTAGGGGGCGCCACCTAGACGTCTTTATCTTTTTAAAGATCCATTACTTTCTCAAGCGTACTTCTAGCAGTTTTTTCAGTAGAAAAATCAATTCCTCTATCATATCTACGTAAAAAAGCTACCCTTGTTACAAGTCGCTTTAAGCAACCGTTTTCTAGATATTTGACTTGAAAATTTCAAGTCGATTATTTGATAATCGATGCGTGTTGAAGTTATTACCATTATTTTGCATTTTCACAAGAATTCTTAGGAAATGAATTTGACGTTTAAGTAATTTTTACTCGTTTGAAATAGTTATTTTTGTATCAAGGATGCAAAATCTGTATTTGTTTCAATAAAATTTTCAAGAAAAATCAACATTTTATTTCAAGAAATTTTTAATATTTAGAATAAAATGAAATGAAGGAAACTTAATTGAATTCAAATAAATTGTTCAACAAAGCTACAGGCATGCAGTCTTCTAGTCATTGAATCTCGTACCCGCTCAAAAATTATTGGTGTGTTTCTTATTGTTTCACAGGCGTCTACTATTCGGTTCCTTGGATCTTGCTCGTTCGCTACTGGAGTTTTATAAACTAGTGACTTCAAATGTCCACAAAGATAAAAATCTAGCGGGTTTAGATCTGGGGACCTTGGTGTCCACGCCTGGTTAGGTTCTTCTACACCCCTACCAATTGGATTTGGATAGACAGTGTTAAGGAATTCCCTGGATACAACGTTAAATGGGCCGGAGCCCTATCATGCTTGAACCACATGCGGATACGAATTTCTAATGGTACATTCTGAAGTAGTCCCGGCAATTCATTTTCTGAAAATTCTCTCTAAGTTGCGCCATTCATAGTCTACTCGACAAGTTGAAAATGGTCTAAAATAGAGATACTGTTCTAAAAATTATGTATGATAGCTCATTGGATCCGAAATAACGCCTAGAAAAATGTGCCAAAAGCGTGTATTAGCACATAAAAAATTGAAAAAGTTATAAACAATTGAAATTGAAAAAAAAATGGCATTTCGTTTTCTGTCAATATTTCATAAACTATTGATATTTAAAAAAAATCAAAAAAAGAATCTGAAAGAGGAGGAAATTTCTGATGAAAAACTCTCGGCTTTCGGAACTCTATCTCCATTATTTATAATTTTAATTTAACGCTGAAAATGGGTCTCCGTGCGACATTTTTAGGTTGCGCGCGCGGCGTCAAAAGCGAGTACGACACATTAATTAATTTATTTAAGGTATTAATTATGTTTTTTTCAATTTGAAAAAATTATGGTGTATTCGGAACACTATAAATAATTTATTGCCGTTGGGAATTTTACTCGAAGTTGATTTTTCAACAAGATAAACGATTGTTAACTAACACAATTTTCTCGAACTTCTGTCTTAATTGTAAATGAAAATTTTTTTTTAAATAATTGTCGTAAGAATGTTTCGCTTCGTAGAGGCTTTCTCATATACATAGTCAACAAGATCACGCCATAAAAGTTGAAAAAATATTCATACTTTGTTTATAATAATTTTTGTACTTGAACAAAAACTAAAAAATCCAAGTGATGTTGTTAAAAAAATATGTTTTCCCTTAATCATCATATTATCGATTTTTTATTATTACAAGATATAAATTGATTTGCAAAAAAAAAATTCGCGCCATTTGTTGATAATTTTTTTATAAACAAATTGATTATTTCAATATTTTCGGATTTTTTTTCACAACTCCATTAAATCACAAATATTATGATTTTTGAAAAAAATAATTCCTTAATAACAATTTTTAATTGTTTTTAATCGTTTTTTTTATATTTCTTCTGTTTAAATAATTGGTTAAGAAATTTTTTTTTTATGAAAATCATAATTGACAGTCCTCTATGAAGTAACAAAAAAAAATTTTTTTATCAACAATTCCATTGTTTATTAACTTATCAATTTGTTATAAACAAATTTTTAACTTTGTTAGATTTTTTTTCTAAAACTTCCAAAATCTGCAAAAACAAAATCCCAATTTTTCCCAATTCCAATTCCCAAAGTACAATAAAAAATTAAAATTATAATATTTAAAAAAAAAAATTTGTTTATAAAAAATTTATCAACAAATGGCGGGAAAATTTTTTTTTGCAAATCAATTTATATCTTGTAAGTACAAAAATTATTATAAACAGAGTATGAATATTTTTTTAAATTTTATGGCGTGATCTTGTTGAGTATGTATATAAGAAAGGCTCTACGAAGCGAAAAATTTGTACGACAATTATTTAAACATTTTTTTTCATTTACAATCACAGGCAGAAGTTCGAGAAAATTTTGTTAGTTAACAATCGTTTAACTTGTTGGAAAATTAACTTTAAGTAAAATTTTCAACGGGAATAATTTATTTATAGTGTTCCGAATATACCATGATTTTTTCAAATTGAAAAAAATATATTTAATACCTTAAATAAATTAACTAATGTGTCGTACTCGCTTTTGACGCCGCGCGCGCAATCTAAAAATGTCGCTCGGAGACCCATTTTCAGCGTTAAATTAAAATTATAAATAATGGAGATAAAGTTCCGTGAGCTGGGAGTTTTTTATTGGAAATTTCCTCCTCTTGCAGAAACTATTTTAGAAATTTCTTAAGTATTGATAGTTTATGGAATATTGGCAAAAAACGAAATGCCATTTTTTTTTCATCTCCACTTGTTTATAACTTTGGCAATTTTTTATGTGCTAATACACGCTTTTGGCACATTTTTCTAGGCGTTATTCCGGATCCAATGAGATATCTCACATAATTTCAAGAGCAGTATTTCTATTTTAGACCATTTTCAACTTGTCGAGTAGACTATCAGTCGGAAAGGACCTATCAAGTAATATTATCAATTATTGCCGCCCATACATTTACAGAAATTTGTTACTGATAATGTCTTTCACTAACTGCGTGCGGATTTTCCAGAGCACAAACATGGTTGTTATGAAAGTTTGTGATAGCATTTCGAGAGAAGTTTGCCTCGTCTGTCAAGAGTACATATCTTAAAAATTGAGGATTTCCAGCCAATTTTCTCAAAAACCACTGACACATAGTAATGCGTTGGGGAAAGTCTCGTGGCAAAAGAGCTTGTACCCTTTGAATATGGTATGGATAAAATTGTTGATCGTGATACGTCTTGCTTCGCGCGGATTGCCATCCGCAAGGCCATAAACGAAATGCATATCGGCTAAATAAGCGTTACTGTTTAAATAATCTATTTTTTCAAAATTAGTGTTTTTAAACTTACAGAAACTTCAACAAAACAACAAAGCTGTCTTCTGTCACCAAAACTACTTACTTAAAAGTCGTATTCATTTCCTAAGCATTCTTGTGAAAAATGCAAAATATTGGTAATAACTCCAACACGCATCGATTATCAAATAATCGACTTGAGATTTTCGAATCCAAATATCTAGAAAACGCTTACTTAAAGCGACTTGTAACAAGGGTAACTTTTTTACGTAGATGTGATAGAGGAATTGATTTTGTCACTGAAAAATGTACTAGAAGTACGCTCAAAAAAGTTATGAATCTTCAAAAAAGAGAAAGACGTGTTGGTGGCGCCCCCTACGAGTTAGAGCAATGATACCAATTTTCGTTCGAGTAAAGTCAGTATTTCGAAAGTTATTTTAAAAAAACGGAAATAAAATTGCAACACCCTGTATCTTGGAAACGAAGCCTTTCCGGACATATATTTATTTGGACAATTCATATAAGAATATTGTGAGGAATCACCTCCTGAAGTATACCAGATTTTATACACATGTTAGAATTTTTTGTTTGTTAGAGAGATGCCCAGAAAATACGTGAGAAATTTGAGAGCAAGACGATATGTTGACTGTACAGAAGAAAAATTACCTCAATACTCAGACGAAATTGAAAGAGGGGAAATTTCCCATCGGAAAGCCGCACAGAAGTATAAATACCTAGAGAACCCTCTTAAATGAACTGAAAGGCAAGCATACTGGGAAAATAGAAAAGAGCCTGTGTTTAATCAACATGAGGGCAAAACATTCGTGGAATGTATTGTTACTATGGTGAAATATGGGTTTCCCGTAGATTCATTGGAACTGCGGCATGTAATAAAAAATTATTTAAGTCGATGTGTAAGAGAAGTCAAAATATTTCCAAATAATATCCCTGGTACAGACTGGTTAGAGAGTTTTGTAGCACGATATCCAGAACTGTCACAACGCTTTGCTGAGAATGTTGAACGCACACGAGCGGTAGTGGACGAGCTTATATTCTTCTTCTTCTTCTTCTTCGCACAAGGTGGGCTGGTTTCAAAGAACCCCATGCACGTAGGCCTCCCTATTTGGGCCCATTGTGTGCCCACTTGTTCTGAGAAAATCAGCTGGACATGCCGATTTCTTTGACAAAATTCGGCAACTTCCTCAGCTGAATCTCCTTGACGTCCTCTGGGTTCGGAATTATGCTCCCAAGGTTAATCTCCCTCTGGCGCACCAAAGCTGGGCACTCAGTGAGGATGAGCGACGATGTTTCGTCACCTCCCAGGCACCATCTACATAGGGGATTATCTGTGATCCCGATGAGCTCCATGTGCCTGTTCAGGTGATTATGTCCCGTTAGGAGCCCAGTCACAGTCTTGATGTCCCGTCTGTTAAGTGACAGGATCTCTTTAGACATTTTTTTCGATGGCCCTTTTATGTGGAACTTTGATTGCCTCATGTATGGCGCCTCTTGCTATATTTTGAGGAACTGCTTTTGTAGCAGTTCCTCCATATTTGAGATTTCCAGGCTGATGGGTATTCCCAAGATGGGTTCAAGTCCGACTGGGGTCTTTCCCGATCCTATCTTGGCAAGTCTGTCTGCATCCCCGTTCCCGGGGTACACCTGAGTGTCCCGGAACCCATATGAGGCTGACTTTGTTTGTTTTTGATAAACAAGCAAAGCTTGTTGAAAAACTTTTATGAAAATCTGCCCCTAGAATTAGCAGACATTCCCCCCGAAAATATATGGAACTTTGACAAAACCAACATCACCGACAATCCTGGAAAAAAAAAATCTTGTAGAAAAATGGTGCAAGTAACCGGAAATTATAAGAAACGCTTCAAAAACCATGTTTTGTGAAAGTGTCCCTGGACAATTATTGCCGCCATATATTGTTTATACAGTGGGTGAACTATGGACCACATGGACCGAAAATGGTCCCAAAGGATGTCGATAAAATTTTAGCAAGTCTGGATGGTTTGAGGCACAGATATTCACAGACTGGCTAGAAAGTCATCTATTACCAAAATTAAAATAACTGACAGGGACAAGAGTCCTGTTATGTGATAATTTGTCTTCACATTCAACAGTTACCACTCTCCAACTTTGCCAAGAACACAATATAAAATTCATTTGCCTACTCCCTAACAGCTCACACCGAAACCAACCACTGGATGTAGCATTTTTTGTCCAGTAAAAATTGCATGGCGAAAGGTACTATCGGAATGGAATAATACTGGAGAAGGTATTCGACATCAGACACAAAACTTTCCACTTTTATTATTGAAGATGATGGGAAATGTTGGACCACATGTTGAAGAAAGTGTGGGATATTTCCCCTGAATTCAGAGGAAGTTTTAAATCGCCTGCCCAGGAGTTCTTGTGGCCAATAAGTGGTTGAGTCTTCGTTTCCTAAAGTTTTGGAAAATAAAAGGTCCGACTTAACAAAGACTACAGAAACTCGCAGAAAAAAATAAATGTACCTGCAGGAAAAAGTATCTGGCCCTGATGATATTAATGAAAACCTCGCTGACAATACTCTGGTTTACCCATCCACTACTTCATCTAATCGAGAAGATAACATGATTTTAGATGACAATTCGTCAGACGACATTGACTTCGATGAAATTCTAAAAGACAATGAAGAAGAAAAACAATTCATCGACTTTGTAGAAGGCAAAGCGTCTGCAGAAGATGAATTCCGTTTCAAAAGTGTTGTTAGGAAGGCGGGAAGCCTCGTAGTATTCTCATACGAAAATGAATCATATCCAGGGGAAATCGCGGCCTTTGATGATGATCTAGTGATTATCAACGCAACGCCAAAATCCTCAAATTGTGGAAATGGCCCTCGCGACGAGATCAACTAGAATATTAATGGTCGGATGTTTTAGGCTCGATAGAACCTCCCAAGAAAGTTTCCAAGAGAGGTTTCTACTCTGTACTGGAATTAACGAAATTTTTCAATAAAGTGTAATATATTTTGTATTTTCCAAACATAAATTTGATACCACATTTTTTTTTTCATTTTCCTTAGGTACACAGTTCCCATAACTGGTGAAAAGACAACCAAATAACGATTTATCTTTGCGCCACTAACTCAAATGAGCGTGTTTTGATGCAAATTTTACGGTGGAGCAAAGTAACCCTGACCTATGGAATACTTTGCTTCAGTTTTGAATAAAAAAAACTAAATTTTTTTTCAACTAAATACTATCATTCATGTGATGTATTAGCATTTAGTATAGACTTACAATAAAATCAACATAAACATTCGTAGTTTTTCTACTGTTTTTACTTTTAAAATATTCACGAGGACTCACAAAAATGGAGCAATGTAACCCCTTCTCACGGTAATATTATTTTTCAGGTAGACGAAGGAGATGTCAATAATTCACGATAGTTAGGGGAAACACCATTGGAATATTTCCAGAATGGCTTTTGGGGAGATGCAATGTATTTCTCACTATTTCCTAGGTTTTTCCTCCATATGATATGAAAGAAATATCGGTATTCTGTTCTGATAGAACAAATATTGAAACAATCGCAATTGAGAATCAAGAATGAAACACATATTTTTTTGTAACATTCTGTTTGGATTATTGATTGACTGAGATAATTCAACAATAATAATTATTGAACGTATCGGGGCAAATACTGGTTTGTCCTCCAAGAATTGGTATTTCTCAATTCTAGGAGTTCAAACATAAAATGAAAGGAAAAACATTAAAATATTCATGACTTCAATTTAAAGAAAAATATCACTATATTTATGTAAAAAAATGTTGTATTCGGACATGATGTATACTTATAAATTAACGAAAACTTAGTTACGATAATAAATTTTTTGCCAAAGGGCTTTATATTGATTTTCCCTTTCAATACATTCATGATTTCTATTCAAAGAAACCTGTATGAAAATAGTCGAAAATAAAGTACATACACATTCAGTACATGTACATATACAAAGTTTCTCATATTACCGTGCAAGGTCATCGTTGAAAAACGTAAAGAGGTGAGGCACATACAAAGATAAAATATTCATACCCTGAAGCCTGGTAAGGATTCGCCAAGTTTTTCAGCAGGTACCGTTTTAAGACATTCCACTATAATTTCCGAAGAATCATCGGGACATCCAACCAACCGGGCCTGTTTTTTTGCCAGTTCGAGTTGATTCGTTGGAATGGGCAGTATACCAACGGGAGAACCACTCATGCACGCTAGTTTGTGGAACAAACCTAGGCAAACGACAAAGAGAAAAATTATTCTGGATTTGAATGAATGGAAGATGTACTTGTCAATGTTTCGCTTTGAAAATTAGTTTTCTGCAAACTTTAGTAATACATTATGTCTGATAAATGAAAACGTGATTAATGGTAACGTATTGTTAAGAATCTGGGGTTTGTCTCTATAAAAAATACTGAACGTCACAGAACAACACAATAATTCAATACGACAATTTAATGAATCAATCACAATTCACTGTCCAAAATACTGCGCCCGACACTATACTGTATTCCAACTGATAAAACAACTAACTGTCTATCGCTCACAGCGTGTTTCATGGTGGATGGAATATTAAGAGTATCTGGAGAACGGAACAACAGATCATTTTGAAAATTTTATAACTCGGATAATAAAATATGCTCTATCCTTCCAAAATATTTCCATCGATTCAGTGTTGCCGCTCTTGTCAGAAGTTATTTGAAATAGAACACCCCATATATTATATCATATTTTTATAGGGTTACTCATAACTTTCTTCGATAATTTCCTATTCCTATCTGTGACAGTTTCCGCGAAAATAAATTAATTTGTTAATTTTTTGTGCAAAACCTGATCATTGAAAAATAACCATTTTTTCACAATGTAAATTTACAAAATATTTCAATTTGGGTCGTAGCTGCATAAAATACCATTACGTATTCTGCCGATGAACCGGATCTCAGTTTCAGCAAACAGGAAGGCTCAAAGAAAAGTTTCTTCCGGAGACGATTGAAAATGACTTAAACCCAGTTTTTTTTATAGAAAACCCGGTATATTATTACTTATTTGGAAAGCTGTGACATTTTTCTGTACCTTTCTCGTACACTTAATGAGTTTTGATCATTTATATTATGAACTTGTCTTCAATCAAATTATTATTGGATGGTGATTTATATAATCGGCTATCAACAGATAACTGACATATGATTCGTTCGTTATCTTCCTGAATTCAAGTTCAACAACTAAGAAAGCGTTTAAAAACACTTTCAAATACTTTTGGATGTGGTTCTGATGAAGTCAAATCGCATATTCTTTAAATTTTTGATTTAAAGTTACAGATTGTCGAACCATAAATTTGCTGTATCTGTACAGTGTTCGAGCTCCATAAATACTGCAAAAATGTTTAGCACAAAAATCTGCTATTTCACCACATATATCAGCTGATTTTCCATCATATCCATACTTTGGGAATGCTGTAGTCTTTCCTTGAAGAATTGATACAGTTCCAAATGTTTATTGATATGACGAGATACGCGTATTCAGATTTGCTATCACTCCTAGTTCATATAAATATTCTGGTATTCACTATCCGACTGACTCTTGTCTGTAACACTGAGAATAAGAGGGGAAAATAATAAAAGGAAAAATTATATTTAAACACCAAATGAAAGTAATTTTTCTGAAATATTTTTGGAATATACAAGGTGTCAGTGAATAATTGCGACAAACTTCAGGGAGTGATTCTGCATGAAAAAATAATGACAGTTTGTAATATAACTTTTGTCCGCAGATGCTTCGTTTTCCGAGATCCAGGATGTTGAAGTTTTTCTTAAAAACTGACTATTTATTTATTGCTCTGAAACCGGTCGAGATATGCGAATGAAATTCGGTTACTTTCAAGAAATAACTATTTCGCATGTTTTGACATGCAATTAAGAATTTTATGTTCATCATTGGCGCATTGGATCTCAATTTTCTCAAAGACAAAAATGGTACGCCACTGAGATATTTCAAATTAGCCTTTTTTTCGTATAAGGCGCCGTTTTTATCCAAAAAAATAAAACATCTCAACGCGTACTTTTCATTCCTTCAATACATTATCAAGAACTATCTAATGCAATAACGTTAAACCAGAACAATAACACAAAATAACACTGACAAATAAATAGGCGCAAATATTCCTGGTGTATTTCTTATAGTCTCACAGCCGGCTACAATTCGATTCCTCAGGTCTTCAACGGAAGTGGAATAAATTAATGACTTTAAAAAAAACAAATGCAAAAATCTAGGGGATTTAAATCCGGAGATCGAGCAGGCCAATGTTCCGTACCTCCCCTACCTATCCAACGATTTGGATATACTATATCTAAATGACTACGTACAATAATGCTAAAATGTACTGGTGCACCATCATGCATTAACCAGAAGTGTTGTCTCAGCTGTAGAGGAATTTCTTCAAGAAGAACAGGTAACTCTTCTTGTAGAAAATTAAGGTGAGAGTCGCCTGTTAGTCGTTGTGGGAGGAAATATGGACCGATTAAATGATCATCAAGTACCCCAAGCCATACATTTACTGAAAACTGATGCTGAAAATGAGCTTCAAAGATTCGATGTGGATTTTCCTTAGCCCAGTGGTGATTGTTATGGAAATTTCGTATACACTGTCGTCCAAAATTAGCCTCGTCAGTAAACAAAACGCCATTTACAAAATTAGGAATTTGAGCGATATGATGAAGAGTCCAATAAGTAGTAGAGCTTGCACACGTTGAATATGAAACGGATACAATTGCTGTTCTTTAAGAATTTCAATACAGTGAAGTTGCTTACATTCAATTTGTTGGCAATTTTTCGAGTACTTGTTTCAGGTGACTCCCCAATCAACTCGAGAACTGCTTCTTCTAGTTGCACAGTTCGTACTTCTCGAGGGCGCCCGCAGTCAGCAGTTTGTTTCTTAAATGTACCATTTTCGCGCAAACGTTGGTGAAGACAAGCAAATATTGTGTGATGGGGTACCCTACGTCCTGGATACAACTCAGCATAATGCATGTCTGACAATTCTGCATTTGTATAATTTTCCATTCTTTTCGATAAAAGAAAAATTAATCACTCATTATCATTAATGTTATACCAAACTGAAAGCTTAAAAATTAAAAAACCCCAATTTGACATTTTGTTGAAATATTCGTATTTAGCAGAATGTTGACAGTAGCCTACTAGCATCACTACTTGATAATGTATTAACACGTTCACTGCTAATTAAAGTCGTATACAGGACCCCAGGGGCTGACAAGGTTTTTTGGGAAATGAAAATGCTCTAGGCCAATACTAGCATGAACTTAACATGTATTATAAAAAAATCCTAACAATGACGTCAACAGGGCCATGACGTCTTTGGACGTCGTCAGCCTCTCATGATAAAAAAGTATGCCAAGAGCTGATGACGTCTAAAGACGTCATGCGATTTACTCTACAAAAATACAAAATAATATAAATTTTAGGAAATAGTTATTAGAAAAATATATTTTATAAAATACATATATTATATAAAAACATAACGAAACTCATATCCTTATTCTAATATTTCCTAGAAAGAAATTTTCGATACTTATATCTTATATAGTATAATATACTCGACAAACAAAAACGAAACTCAAAATATAGTAGAATAAATATATAACAAAAATAATTTTATTATTTATATGAAATATAGAAAAACACGGTTCTAAACAAAGCGCTGGCGTTCCAGGACAAGCGGGACAGTGGTAAACTGTCTCTTTTCTTAACTTATTTTTGTTACAAACCGTGCATCTTCTATGTGCATGTTTTTTCCATTTTCCGGTTTGAGAATTTTTTTGTGGAATATGCGTTGCTAGCATTTGCCTTCTCTGATTATTTCGATCTTCTGTTTCAGGTAATAATTTTTCCAACAATTGTAGCCCATAATCATATAATGAACTTCTTGGACTCACATATTTTTTATATAAAAAAAAAGAATTGATTAGGCTTATGTATATTATATGTATATCCAGTTTCTTATACCATCGCATAGTCTTCCTCTCACATGGGTAGTATGCCATCATTTGATCTTTTCTATCAATTCCCCCCATAAAATTATTGTACTGTATAACAGCTTCTGGCTCCTTCACTTCTTGTTGCCTCTTGTTGAAATAATTTACCGAATTATTTCTGTACTCTGTCGAGATATAAAAGACGTCTCCTTTGTCTTTCCACTTGGCAATCATTACACCATTTGAGTAGCGGGCAATTGTCTAGCCCTTTTTTAATTTCGCCTCCTTCACGTCTTTAGGGTCACTTTTCCTATCCACTCTTATTGTTCCCGTACAATAGTCTGGATCCTTAATATCGTCATCCGAATCCATCAAATACTGTAATAACTGTTCTTCAGTCAAGGGATGTCTATTCCATACCGAATTTTCCACTTTTTTGCTTATTTTTGTTTTTTTTATCATTTTCATGGTGAACTCGAACCGAGACACTTTTTCGTATATATCGCTCTTATACTACAGGCTGACGACCACTTCTCCCACGAGCTAACAGCGTACTGAAGCAATATATCCGTATGTATCGATGGCGTCGAAAGGCGCCATCCGCTTCCCGCGTGAGACGCGAATGACGTCTTTAGACGCCATCCGCACTCAACGTGTTAAAGTAATGACAAATACGCGTTAAGATGTTTTATTTTTTTGCATAAAAACGGCGCCCCATACGGAAAAAAGGAATGGAAGATTTTTTGTCACAAATTAAACGTGAATTCCAAAAATAGTTTTTGATTTGGAATATCCCAGTGGCGTACGATTTTTTTTTTTTTTAATTGAGTTCATTACCCGTATGCGCACCAATGATGAACATACAATTCTCAATTGCATGTCAAAAAATGCGGAATAACTACCTCTTGAAACTCGTCGAATTTCATCCGCATACTCCGACCGGTTTCAGAGCAATAAATAAATAGTCAGTTTTTAAGAAAAACATTAACACCCCGTATCTTGGAAAACGAAGCATTTGCGGACAAAAGTTATATAGCAATTTCTACAATTTCTGTAAATGAAATAACTCCTTCATAATAACGAACTTTTCTACACAGTTAATGATTTATTCTTACCTCGGGACATAGGTGATACCATGTGTAGAAAAACACTGAAAGCACCGGCACTGTATCCCTGGATGGTCACAGCATTGGGATCACCTCCAAAATATTCAATATTATTCTTGACCCATTTCAGTGCTTCCACTTGATCTTTGAAGCCAATATTTCCAGGAGCGTGTTTATCTCCAGTACTGATAAACCCTGCAGCAATGAGTATGAATCACTTTTATGATCCATTTATGAGTTTTGCAAAAATATAGAAAGAACGCAAACGTAGTTGGCAAAACTTATTAACAATGGTACATTCCTGAGATGATTATAAGAAATTGATTGAGAAAGCGCTACAATCCCTACGCCCCAATGAATAGTTATTGTGCTTATTTTTCATGAGCAAGTCAAAATACGAAAAATCAAAACTGTCTATATTTTTTCACAGAATGCCATCCATAGGGATGTCGCGATACCAACACCCAGTTCTTAAAATATTATCCTATATTTTCCGAATCTTTTCCCGGTTCTATTTTGAATTTGGAATACAACAAGAGTTAAACGTAAATCAACTCATTTTCCGAACAAGAGAAACTGATAAAATCGGTTAGATTAGCTCGCAATCACTTTTTCTACTCAAGTAGAAAACAATCACTTACTCCCTTCATGAAATATATGAAGTCGAAGTCGAAACAATATCTTTCAAGTTTTATAAAAGTGTGCTCACCTAAAGAGGCCAATCTATATTGCAAAGTGACCAGAACGATATCTTGGTCCAAGTAATAATTTGGTCCCAGTAAAATGCTCGTAGATCCACCACCATAGAAACCACCACTGTGAATATATACTATGACAGGGCGTTTGGGATTCTTGCCATCAGTTGGTAGCTGAAACAAACCAGTTTTTGAAAAACATTCTTCACAATTTCAAATATATTTATTTTTATATCATATGAAGCAAAAAAGTCAAAAGTCAAAAGTTTCCTTACATCCATATTCTTAAAAAAATAATTTTCAGGCAAAATTTGAATTTCCATTTCAAATTTCTTCCATATATATCTGAAAGTCTTCAATCTCTATATGCGTTGTTAAAAAAAGATACAGAATGGGTTCGGTCGAATAAATGTTATCATTCAAAAAAACTCTCTCAAATTTTTGCGTATATTGATCCTGAGAAGCTTTCGCGTCAAGGTTACTTAGTCCTGCAGAATCAAAATATTCGTAAAGGAAAAATGAAGCTGCTGCAATTATTTTCGAATTTAAGGAATCCTTTTAATATCTATCTGGCAGAAAATTTCTACTATATACGGATCATAAACCAATGATTTTCGGCGACAAAAAAAGAATTCCAAGTTTTGCTGCAAATGGTCCTCAACTATGGGCATATATTCTATGAAGTTTCGATTATGAAATCAAATGTTGAATCTTCATATAATACCGCAGACTTGTCATCTAGGTTACCGACAAGTTGGAAATCATGACATTCTTTTAAAGATATCATATTTTTAGTGTATAGAATAATCAAATTAAAATTTAAATTTCAAAAAAAACTGCAGTTGGTCCGAGCATAGTCCTTAGGAAGATCTGAAAGCATTTTCAACCAGAAAAATTAAGTATCCATAGAGCAAAACTGTATAATGTGTGTTACAGGTTATTCATACAAAATAAAGGTAGGGATGAAACTTCGGAAGAATTTGTACATGGAAATCGTAAAATGAAATCATTAGCGTGTTCCTATTTTTGGTGGCCTACGATAGATAGACAAATAGAATATATGGTGAAATAATGGGTAGGTGTATGGTGTCCGAATCACTTACGTTAATAGTTTTTTTGTCCTACTTCCGGTAAAAAATTCTTATTCTGATACAACGAAGGAGATCGAATGTTTAGAAGTAACATAACTGCTAATACCGCAATAAAACTATCCGCAAGATTTAGTTTGCCTCATCAACTCTGCACCAAAAATTCTACAACTCTCATGTCAGAATGTTTCCAGCATTTCCTCAATACCAGTGGTATAGAATACACAACTGGCGCTCCTTACGCCTCAATACTGATGGTTGATGGAAAAGTGTTGTCAAAGTTGTTTGGTGATTTCAACCTTATCCTGAACCTGCCAAATTATTAATAGATCCTAAATTACGTTGCAAATATGATTCATTGATTCCATCAGTGAAAAGACATGTATTGAGAAATACACACTAACAAAGTTATAATTTCAAAGGTAACAAATAGTATATTAAAGTATAAGTGGATAAAAAGGGCTTTAAAACACGCGCGATTTTTTGAGCACGAGTGCTCGAAATAGAGCAAGTGTTTTTAAGACCAGTTATCCACGAATACTTTACGTTATTTTTTTTTATTGGTGCACTTTGAAATCATATATACTGGTATTATTACTACAAAAAAATAGAAATAAGAACTAATAATGCAAGAAGGTTGAATTCGTGATGTGACATCAGTATACCTTTCGTTGTCATGGAAATGAGAAAAACATTCATTTGCAATTTGTTACCAAAGATCAATATTTGTTGTCACCAGAGCTCAAAAATGAATGATTCTAATATCGATTTTTTGGATAGTGAGGCAGAATCGCGGTTAATACCGCGAAAATCCAGTGATATATATAAAAAAGAATATGAAAAGTTCATCAAATGGATGGAGGAGCACATATAAATGAACGAATTGTGAGTAATATTTTATTTGACATTACAAGGTCAGATGTCAGATCAATAATCAAAAATTTGTCATTTAGACTTCACGTTTCTCGATTTGTTGATGTTGTCATGGTTACCTTTAAAAAACGCGCGTTTTTTAAAGTTCGATTTAAACACGCTGAGGCGTGCTTTAAATGGGTAAAAAGGGGCACCAATAAAAAAAAAAGATGAATACAAGGCGAATGGTCGTATCTGGGCTCGTGATTTCCGACAAGGTGCTGATAATTGATGTAAAGTTGGTATCGTAGAGATTTTAGGGAAAAGAACTTATAAAATACAAACCTATGGATGAATGATATGGATATTCCCAGATGCTTTTGGAATAGGTGTTCAAATTTCAATTCCTTAATATAATATTAAATTTCAGTATCAAATACCAGAATTCTCTTCCATATTCACAGCTGAGATCTTAACTATAGAAAGTCTATATGTCAGACCCCAAATCTGCTCTTGAAGCCATAAATGAAATATCGAAGGAGAATCTATGATCAGCCATACATTTGGGTACCATAAAAAAATCATCAGGAGTTCCAGAAACTAATTTGATATAGGTTTTTCTATGGCAAATGGATTTTTCGATGCCAACTCCCTCTATCACACACACTCTTCGAATTCGCAAACAGAACAAAACATTCGATAGTTGTAAAAACTTTTTTCTGAAAAAAATCGGTACTGAAGGATCCATATAATATACAGGGTGAGTCAGAAGTACTTTGACAAACTACAGGAGGTGATTCCTCACAATATTCTAATATGAATTGTCCCAATAAATATATGTCTGGAAACGCTTCGTTTTCCAATTTTTTTTTCAATAACTTCCGAAATACTGACCTCAATTGAACCAAAATTAGTCTTTAGGGGTTTTCTGAGGTGTCAAATTCGAACCTGATATTATTATTGCTCTTACTTGTAGGGGGCGTCACCTACACGTCTTTTTGTTTTTTGAAGATTCATAACTTTTTTGAGCATATTTTCCAGTAAAGACATCAAGTCCTCTATCATATCTACGTAAAAAAGCTACCTTTGTTACAAGTCGTTATAAGCAACCGTATTTTAAATATTTGGAATTGGAAATTTCAAATCGATCATTTGATAATCGGTGCGTATTGAAGTTATCACCATCATTTTGCATTTTTCACAAGAATGCTTAGGAAATGAATTTGACGTTTAAGTAAGTGATTTTGGTAATTACATATTATGTGACAGTTTAACGTTTTGTTGTTTCGTCGAAGTTTCTGTAAGTTTTAAAACACTAATTTTGAAAAAATGGATTATTTAAACAATAATGCTCATTTAGCCGATATGCATTTCGTTTATGGCCTTGCGGATGGCAATGCGCGCGAAGCAAGACGTTTTTACCAGGAGCGATTTCCTAATCGAGTACTGGCTTCAGCTCCAACATTTACCAGTCTCCACCGTCGTTTGGCAGAAACAGGTAGTTTTAAGGGGGCAGCTGATATTATTGAAAGACCACGAGCAGTCCGAATCCCAGAACTGGAAAAAGCTGTTTTGAACGCTCTCGAGGTGAATCCAGAAACAAGTACAAGAATAATTGCTGAAGCTCTCAATTCTACTCAGTCCACAGTTTGGAGAATTATCCACGAATAACAATTTTATCCATACCATATTCAAAGTGTACAAGCTTTTTTGCCACGAGACTTTTCCCAACGCATTACTATGTGTCAGTGGTTTTTGAGAAAATTGGTTGAAAATTCTCAGTTTTTAAGATATCTACCCTTCACGGACTAGGCCAACTTCTCCCGAAATGCTATTACAAATTTTCATAACAACCATGTTTGAGCTCTGGAAAATTCGTTAGTGAGAGACATTATCAGTATAGATTTTCTGTGAATGTATGGGCGGCAATAATTGATCATCACTTGACAGGTCCTTGCTTTCTTCCGTTCCTACTAAATGGCTCAACTTAGAGAGACTTTTTAGAAAATGAATTACCGGGACTACTTCAGAATGTACCATTAGAAATTCGTATCCGCATGTGGTTTATGCATGATGGGGCTACGGCCCAGGGAATTCACACTGTCTATCCAAATCGATGAATCGGTAGGAGTGTAGTATAACCTAACCAGGCGTGGGCATCAAGGTCCCCAGATCCAAACCCGCTAGATTTTCATTTTTGGAGACATTTGAAGTCACTAGTTCATGAAACTCCAGCAGCGAACGAAAAAGACCTGAGAAACCGAATAGTAGACGCCTGTGAAACAATAAGGAACACACCAATAATTTTTGGGCGGGTACGAGATTCAATGACTGGAAGACTGAATGCCTGTATCTTCGCTGAAGGTGGACACTTTGATTTATTTATTTGAATACAATTTAGTTTCCTTTATTTTATTTCGTTCTGCATATTCTAAATTTCTTGAAATGAAATGTTGATATTTCTTGTAAATTTTATTAAAACAAAAACAAATTTTGCACCCTTGATACAAAAATAACTATTTTAAACGAGTAAAAATAAATAGAATAGGTGGTGTTCCCTATAAAAAACCAAAACTACTTACTTCGGCAAATTCATTTCCTAAGCATTCTTGTGATAAATGCAAAATAATGGTAATAACACGCATCGATTATCAAATAATCGACTTGAAATTTTCAAGTCCAAATATCTAGAAAACGGTTGCTTCTAGCGACTTGTAACAGGGATAGCTTCTTGATGTAGTTATGATGAGAAAATTGATTTTTTTTGCCGAAAAATGTGCTAGAAGTACGCTTAAAAAAGTTATGAATCTTGAAAAAAGAGAGAGAGAGTGTAGGTGGCGCTCCCTATGAGTAAGAGCAATAATGACATCAGGTTCGAATTTGACAACCCAAAAAACCTCTCAATACCAACTTTCGTTCAATTGAGGTCGGTATTTCGAAAGTTGTTTGAAAAAAACGAAAATAAATAAAACTTTAACACCCTGTATCTTGGAAACAAAGCGTTTCCGGGCATATATTAAGTCGAACAATTCATATTAGAATATTGTAAGGAATCACCTCCTGAATGTTTCCCTTTTCAACATGAATACCCCACAAGAGGTTATCTTGAACGATGGAAGATAGTGACCAAAGTTTATCTTTCAGTCGCAGATGATTCCACATCTGATTTTATGAACATTCTGTTCATATTTTCAAACAAATCACCTCCTGAAGTTTGTCAAAGTACTTCTATCTCACCCTGTATGTCTCACTCCTCATAGAAGCAACCCCGTATCTTCTGTAATTGTTGACGTAGAATTATGAAACTCGCAAGTTAGATATACCATAAATATACTCAGTGGTTAGGTGGATGTTATCTTATGTGATGACCACTGCGGTTTATCTATCTATCCTCCAACAATGTTTTTCGAAAATGTTAGTTGTAACATCGCTTCTGGGCCCTCTCCTGATCATCCTGCAAGATTCATGATTCTACGTTAAACATTACAGAAGATACGGGGGTGTTTCCATGAAAGTAAGATATACAGGGTATAATCTAACCTCTTGCACACTCGGGAATGACGAGTGTCTAATAGCATTTTATAACAAATTACAGTGGTTGAAAATCAGAAACAAAAATTAAAACATGTTTTGTTCCTTCAAAATTTGAGAAAATTTTAGGTAGCACCACCCACCTAATTTCAGGTGACATACTCAGAGGAAAACTTTGGCAATTACCGAATGCAATGAACATTTGACTCGACATTTGAATTGTAGGCTGCCTGAGACAGATATTGAATTTCAATGTGAAGAAAACAACTATATAAAAACTGGTATTAAAGTCAGAACTAGTTGACTCCATACTTTGCTTTGAGGCACATATCATAAATATCACAGTCACTTGTGAGAAAGAAACAACACCAACAGTATTGAAAAGGAGAACATTCCGAATTGAATATTGTTTTGAAAAATAATATCTCGAACATTGTAGTGATTTGGACATTCAGAACACGAGAACTGAACACTGTTGCCAAGCAAAATTCTCGAATGCACGGTTTGAAAATCTGTCTACAAACGAAAGTTAATTAGATTCTACTAGTGTTTTCTGAATGGCTGATGAATGAATGATCCTAATCAGCAAACAATCAGAAAACAGTATGCGATGTGCAGGAGAATTATTTTGAATATTATTGTCTTCGTTTTCTGCTGGTTCTCAAAACTAAACACCGAGCTGTTCCGTGCGTATTTTGAAGAGTAGAAGACAAGATGAATCACTTGTCGCATTTATGAATAAAGTAGTAGATTTCAATTCTGGTTGGATTCTGGAATCGCCAATCACTGTGCAGGCGTTCTCGTACTAGATATATTGATATAATATAAATTATTTTGCGATAGAATGGAAAATTTTTTGAAAGACGAATCAATTCTCGTGCACATCGCGTATTGTTTTCTGATTAGTTGTTAATTAAGATCTCGAGATGTATCGTCCACCAGTTAATCAGAAAATACAAGTTGAATCTAACAAACTTTCGAAGGGTAAACGGCTTAGTAAACCGTGCATACGAAAATATGGCTTGGCAACAGTGTTCAGTTCACGTGTCCTGAATATCTAAATCACTACAATGGTCGCGATATTATTTCCAAAACAATATTCAATTTCCTTTTTCAATACTGTTGGTGTTGTTTGTTTCTCACAAGTGACTGTGATAATTGTGATAAGTGCCTCAAAGCAGAGTATGAAGTCAACTAGTTCTGACTTCATCACCAGTTTGGATATATCAAGGTTAGTTCTTTTCTTCACTTTGAAATTGAATTTCTCAGGCAGCCTGCAATGTGTACATTTACCACACAATCAGTTCAACATTCTACCTCATTCAAATGTCGAGTTAAATGTTTTTTGCATTCGACAATTGCCGCAGGTTTTCCCTGAGCAGGTCACCTGAAATTAGGCGGGAGGCGTTACTCAATATTTTGTCGAATTGTACAAAGAGCAAAGCATATTTTCAATTTTTTTTTTCAGATTCTTGACCACAGTAATTTGGTATGCAAATGGCATTAAACATTCGTCATTCACGGATGTGCAAGAGGTTAGATTACACCCTGTATATCACAGATAATAAATGTGTTGTTCTGAGTATGAATCCAAATAGATTTCCAGCCTCCTAATATTGTTTTTGGAAATGTCGATCGGATGTTCCATCGCTTCTGGCGTGCAGTATTGATCGCCCGAAGTGGCATTCACCTAGTTGTCGAGTGCATTTTTTTTATATCATCGATCCTGCGAATTTCATAATTCTACTTCAACATTTCCATGATAAGTGAGACACCCTGTATAAATACTGAGGTGTCCCACCTAAAACGAACGAATGATAAAAAAATCAAAATAGATGCCGTTTCAGATGCCGTGGGTTTAAAAGTTTTCATAATTTTTTTCGCTTTATTGATTCAACTAAGCTATCTATGATTCGATTATTATATTTTCAAGAATATTTATGCAATTTTGTCATATGGACCGACTGCAAACAGACTTCCATCCAGAAAAATATAACATATCTTTCCAATGTCTAAATTATATGTGTTATTCTGGATCCAGACAGATTTATTATGTCGTTTGAAAACCTGTAAAATTACAAGTTACCTTCGGCATGAGAAACATGTTCGTACTCCCAAAAACCATCTGATAATATCAATTATGAAATTCCCCATCGGAAATCCATATAATCAAATGGAAGTTACTGAAGGAATGAATTGGAAGCATTGCCATCTCCTTAACTTCAATTACTTCTCATTATAGATGAGACAGATATCCTTTGGCTAAGGTAGTTTATTTTTCGAAATTTCTTGAGTTATGTATAATTCGGTGGTTTTTCAAAAGAAAAAAAAGTGTGTTTAACATTCAAGGGGATCTAGGGAAATAATTGGAACCAGAAATCATAGCTCTTCGTACCAAAACTCTCCATTCTGAATGTTTCGCTCACATATTCGTTCAGGAGAAAGATATATCATTCAAAGTTAACTCACTGGAGGGTAATATGGAGAAGATATTATATGATAAATATTATATTCAACGAACTGATATGGAACAATGTCGTACCTGTGTGGAATACGTATTCAGAATGAGACAATCTTCGGAGGAGTTTCCATTGATTCGTGGTTGTGGGCATAGTTGACCATCCTTCGTAGCATCATATATCCCACTCCACCTTTCAACGGGTATGGGTGGCTGAAAATAATGTCACTATAGTCTCCGAAACTTCAACCCTACGGATACAGTACATTTCATCCATAGCTTATTTCTTTGGTTGGTGAATTGAGAATACGGCGGGTAACTGACAAATTGAATAATTTTGATGTATTGGGCTGATTTGTTTGCCTCTCTGAAATTCTAAAGCAGAGCAAAATCATCCCATAATTATCAAAACTTGTGAAGATGTATTTTTTTAGAAATATAATGTTTCGAAAATGAGTACAGTAGGTGAATTGAGAATACGGCGGGTAACTGACAAATTGAATAATTTTGATGTATTGGGCTGATTTGTTTGCCTCTCTGAAATTCTAAAGAAGAGCAAAATCATCCCATAATCATCAAAACTTGTGAAGATGTATCTTTTCGAAATATAATGTTTCTAAAATGAGTACAGTGTGCCCTTTGTTGTTCATTTCGCACACACCAGACGATGTAATGGTCGTTTTACCGGACGAAATTTAAGGAATATGGCATCTGACTGGTTGAAGTCACGCTTTTCCATCGAATGATATAGATGTTTTCACGAACTGTCGGAGATTCTGGACGCCAATAACGAGGATATATGAGGTAATGCGTACCGATGAACAGTAGTAGTAATTTATATTAGTGTGTTCAGGGTGGAGGTTCGTTTAGTGCAGTGCGGTATGCGGTACATTTGAAAATTGAGTATTTTAATGTCAGACTGTATAATTTTTAATTGGGAACAATTGATGGGAAATATGAGAAATACCCCATACGACGACATGGAGGCTCTAGTGGAAATGATCCAGCAGCAGTTTGCCCAGGAGAAGGAACAGAAACAGGAAAAAGAATGACTTCAGCAAAAACGTTGACAGTGAGAAACACAAGAAAACGAGGAACATCGTCAGAGAAAAACACAAGAGGGGAAGAAACAGAGAAACAAAATGAGAAGAAACTGCGAAAGTAACGGAAAGCCTTTCCTGAGCAGATGTTCCAGACAACTAAGGGGCAAATCGCAGTAATGGAGGAAGAATTTGTTGCGATAAGAAAAGAAGCGAGAAAGAAGTCAGGGCAGTCCAGGAAAAAAATCTCGGCAGTGCGAGAAGTGAATAAGAAACAATACAGCACTCGGAAGAACTGGAACATAAATTTAATTCACTCAAGATTCTAAACCATCCTAACAGGGTTGCCACATCGCACAATTCCGTGAAACCACCGACTTCTTATAGGCAGTCCCTATGGTCCCTATATCGGAAACAGTTTGAAGCTGCGGCAATGGCAATGGATGAGACAATGAAGAAAATACTACGGCAGTTATGACTTTGAAAAGGCCCGCTTTGTCCATGTTGTCGATTGTAGAGGGGTCGATATGGCTATTCAGCCCCTCCCTACTTCGACCTATAAAATCTTTTGTACATTACCCTCAATTGATTCAAGACCTGGGATTCCGCGACTCCTCGCGAAGCGTATCAGTTTCCTGGGAGCTGAATTCCTGATGTCTGAGGGCGTCGAAGGATCTCCTTCGAAGAACTCAACTCTTTTGCAAAACACCGCTTGGCAGTCGCAAAGCAAGTGTTCTGTAGTTTCAGCCGAAGTTACCGCAGTAGCGGCACAGTTCACTGTCTGATCAATGATTTTTTTCAAGGTGATACCTGGAGCAGTCCCGTTACCAGTTCCAAATCTTTCTTGTCTAACTCGAGGAGCTCTTCAGTTTTTTTGGCGATGGGCCTAGGAGCCTTTTTGCTTGTCTTTGCCCTGTAACCTTATTCCAGTGGGTTCTAATTTGGTCGGCTTCCCAGCGCCAAAACTCTCCTTTGATGTCGGCTTCGGAAAGACCACAGAAGGGTTCTGGTCCTAATTTTTTTGTGTTTTTCTTTCCTTGGTAAAAATGCCTGCTTCCCCTTTGCCTTCGATTCCCTTGTGGCATCCACATCAGAGTAACTTGATTGGATTGTTCGTAGCCAGTTGTTTTAGGAAGAGTTTGCAGTCCCAAGTCACTTCAGACTCACAAGTGTTCGACTTTTGAGCTTTTAGTGGTGCTTGGATGTCTGATAGGATGCCCATGGGGGCATTCTTGGGCACAGGTTTCTATAGCATGGGTTTCTGCTTGAAACATTGTTGGAACTATGCCTAGGGGTTCTGAGAGCCTGAAACTAGAACCCGTTACTCCCACCTCAGCCCTTTCGTCTATCTTGGAACCATCAGTATAACTGCCTTCCTAGTTCAGGCCCGTTCGTTGTGAATGTATGATGGTTATTTATAACCACTTCATAATTCACTTCATAGTCGGGCGTGCCTAGCTGGTATAATATCTGATGACTAGTACCTGGATTCTAGTGGAATATTTTCCAGAATCTTCAGATTCCCAGCTTGCAGGTTTAATGCCTGGTGCAGTCCGAAGGACCTATTTGTGGCAGTTCCCCATTACTCCTAATGCTGCGGTGGGGCACGTGAATATTGCCCCTGTGATTCTCAAACAGGCTGACCGCTGCACCGCTTGATTTGTGCCGAGTAGCGTTGTTATTTCGACCACCATACCAATGGGGCATAGGTGATCAAGGGTTTCTTTTAGTATATCAATTTCGGCTCCAAATATCATGTCTTGCAATAACTGAGCGGCACGACCGGATCGCCTTGGAAATAATGTCTTTGGTCTATTACAATGCCCAGGTATTTAACTTTCTTGCAATACTTAGCTGAGTTCGATTCAGGTTGAGGCTTCCAGCTCGTACTTTTGCCTCTTTGTGAATGGAACCAGCACTGCTTTGCTAGGATTTACATTCAGTTTCTCCTTTGCGCACCAGCTCCTGATTATATTTAGGTCTGTCTGCATGCGATTGGATATTATTTCGTCATATTTGCCCCTAATAGTGACGATCATTGGCGTAACCTTGAGTCGTAATTCCTGATTAGATTATCTACGGTCAGTGACAACAGCGAAGGCGTTGGAACCCCGCCTGGGGGCAACTTTTTTTCGCTGTCATTCTCACCGTTTCCATATCTGATTTTATGAACATCGTGTTCATAATGTCGAACAAATAGCTATAATGATTCTGCATTTCAGCATTGCATGCATCCATATGATCAGTGATATATTTATATTCCTTTCCTCTAGTGATGTGATGATGAAGTCATTTGGTGCACCTACTATATCTATTAATACATATAGAGACTTCCGTTGGCCGAGTTTGTCTTTTCAATGCTTTCAACTGAGGATTGTAGAGCATTATCCGTTGATTTAAACTGTTTTTTGTGAAGCGGTCTGTCCAAAAGGATTTTACCCCTTATATAACTATAATTATCTCCATTGTTTCCAGGAGAGAGGAGGTGGAACTGATAGGGCAATGAGGCTTTGGTTCGTCTGCTGGATGTCTTCCAGTCTTTGGTAAGAACACCACTGCAGCCTTCCTCCAGGCTTTCGGTATGTGGCCGAAAATAGGACTGGTCTTGAACTTTTCCAAAAAGGGCTCCATTATCTTGAGGCCATTTTGTAGTGAAGCAGAGAATATTTCGTCTTTTCCGGCCGATTTGAGAGGTTGGATGCTCTTAATGGCCCCTTTGATCTTTTGGCTAGGCTCCCGGTGGGTCTGTTCGGGTTAGTGAAAACCCCTCCTCAGCTGAGCACTTCGCAGTTCATATCCAACGACCTTGGACCCAGAAAAGTGTGTCTGGATGTGAACACTTCTCTTCTGGTTTTCTGTGTATTCACCGGTCGGCTTTTTGATAAGACCGATACCGTTGGTATATTTTTTAGATATAACTTTCTGGAGGCGTTGAGTTGGGGCTTATTCCTCAATCCCCTTACACATTTGCCTCCATGTTCTTCTTCTGGGTTTTCCGAGTTCTTTTTTGTACTCAGAAAGAGCCACTTTGTAGTCTCCCCAGTGTCCCAGACTTTTGGCTCTATTGAAGAGTTTTCTAACTTTTTTTCTCAGTTTGGCTTACTCTGTATTCCACCAAGGCACGACTCTGTTGACTGCCTTATGTTTTTTTCTGGGCAGCTGATTGCACATGCTTTCATTATAGCATTTTGAAGCTGCTTGGAGGCTGTGTCAAGTTTCTCGGCTCAATCGAGGCAATTTCACAGAGTATCCCAGAACACCAGCATCGCAAATATGGAGATCCAATTGAGGCTCTGGATTTGAGGAGCGGCGACCAACATCGAGAATAGCTGTACTGGTCACAGTTGAAAACACGTGTACAGAAAATGGGTGAAAGTCTGCAGGAGTACAGTAGTCGTCCAGAGACTCTTCCAACTTACCTACTCAGAAGCCCCGGAGGCCAATTATTGGAGATGAGAGATATCGAAATACAGAAGACCCTAGGATCAACACACTTCATGAAAAGCAGTAAAGCTAGGCCAAAAGTAAGAGGGGTATCGTTTGAAGAACCAGTTCAGGAAAAGAAACATAGAGACAGCATAGAACAGATGCTCAGCAGAATACTGAATGAACTGGAACCCAAAAATAACAACGCAAACAATCAGGCTTCAGTTGTGGTAGGAACGGACAGTCCCAAGGAGATTTCAGGGAGGCGTTATCACCACGTTTCTCATCATCTTGAAGAACATCTCCACGTTCCCCCTATCGACGAGGCCCGGATCATCTAGTAAGTTTTCGAACATATACCAAACAACTGGATTGACCAGTCCATCGGGAAGCAAGCAAGCTAGTAGAAGTGCAGCTCCCAGTATCAAACGAGCCATCCAGAGTCAGAAGAATAACTGAAAGTCAGCCCATCAGCGAAAAGACTGATTGCTTATACCGAATATCAACCAGAACGACCAAATAGTGATGCAGATGTCTTGTCTTGGGATGGAGTCTCGTTATGATTCGAAAGCTAATTCAGAAGGATTCAACAAAGATGATCAAGTGTGTGTTCAAAAGTCTTTCAGGCGCTTTCTCAGTTGTTTCACCAATCCTCAGGAGTTGATGAAAACTTAACAACCCACGGCGAAAGGATCCCCCAAATGAACACCGTTTTGGGAAGGACCGTACGAGGTAAAGAAGAGGATCAACTACGTAGTTCATAGAATCCAGCGCAGCCCTAGAAAAAAGATTGAAATTGTTCACTTCGAAAGTCTGAAGCCTCATCATGGTGTTACCAAAATAAACACAGTAGGCCCCTGCGTTCTTAATCTCGCACACGCCGGATGATGTATAGGTCGTTTATCAGCGACTGACTGGTTGGGGTCACGCTGGGCTTCCCCATCGATTGATCTAGACGTTTCCACGAACTGCTCGAAGATTCTGGAAGGGACGAGGATATATATATATGAGGTCGCGCGAACCGCTGAACTGCAGCAGTAATTCATATCAGCGAGTTCAAAATCAATGTTTATTAAGTGCGATGTGGTACGCGGTATATTATTTTTTGAAAAGACGGACATAGTTCCGTAACAATATATTATATAATTGCTAAATGCTGCCAAGATCAGACGCTAGAAAAATTGTTGCTTCTACCGAGATATTTTTTTGAAGTATAACTTGTATTGATTTCCTCCCAATGGGAAGTATATAGATCCTAGGCGAATCTTCGACTTTTTAATAGTCTATTCCCAGAGAAAAATATGATTTGGAAATAATAGAAATATATATGGGATTCCCAAAAAATTCAATTATTTATTTGGGAACATAAACTTACCCAAGATAGAATAAAAATTAATGAAAATGGAAGAAATGTATTTCAATACGAAATGGAGGTTACTGATCAATACATGTTTTTCTCAGACATCAGATTCATTGTCAAGTATGTCCCCAGTAGATTCTTAAGGAATATCTTCTGAATCCAACGGGATTGCAGTGGCTGACGATAACGTCTCTATTTCTGGGGCTTCTAATAAATGGTAAACATATTTTGAAAAAGATTCTGCCTTTTTTTACACGTTTTATATTAGCTTCACTTGTATGTTTGTTTGTAACCGACTCCTTTGGGCGCGATTTTGACCCACTTTAACGGTCAGATTTCATTCAAACTTTGTAGATTTATCGAGGACCGATGACAATACACTTATTTGATAAGATTATTCCATTTTTTTATTTGCAAAAAAATTATGAAAATAATAGTTGAAAAAAAACTAAAAAAAACACGTTTTTATAAATAAACCAAACTAAAAAGTAGGAAATGAATAATAGTTTAAAAAAACTAAAAAACATGCTCCTATAGAAAACCAAACTGAAAAAATAGAAAATAAGAAAAAAAAAATTATTTAAAAAAAAGCGTGGGGTGCATGGTATCGCCTCGGCCAACAATTACATGTGATCTGAGACATTTTTTACTTCACTGCCCTAGGTGTGTAATGTACTATATAATTATTGATACCATGCACCCCACGTTTCATTTTCAATTTTTTTAGTTTGGTTTTCTATAAAAGCGTGTTTTTAGTTTTTTTAAACTATTATTTTTTCTAAGAATTCTTTGTAAACTCGTCATGAAAGGATTCGAGAAGAGAAGAAGTCTATTGAAAACATCTTGTAATGTTTCTTCTCTGGAATATTTTCCGGAAAAATGCCACTCATATTTTTTTATATATTTATTTGAAGCCTCTTGGGCTCCTTTGGATAGATGACCTATAAGCAATATTGATTATTTCATTACGTCAGGATCATGGATGTTATGGACCGTACTTTGCATACAATATCAGGGATATTTTTCGAAAAAACAATACAGCCATATTCATGAAATGCTATGTAGTTTACATCAAATCCACTAGAAATGGTTTGCAGAACAACTTTGAATCGTTCAAAAACTTCTTCGTGAATTCCTGTTATTTGGGAAAGGAGCAGGGGATCGTTGAAAAATGTACGAGCCGTAATACCATCGTTGATGTTGCCAAATCCTGGTTTAGGTCGATCAACCAGAAGACCATTTAAAATCTCGCAGAATTTCCCTTTTATTTTCTGCTTCTACTCTCTTATTGTCTTCATCTCGACTTCGCCATTTTCTAATAGCTCACTCATATGCTACATGTAATAAACATTCGGAAAAGCGAATTCACAAATGAAGAGTAGTTAAGCCAAATCCGAATGTTGAAGTCTTCAGAAGTTTTGATAATATAACATCGATGTTATTGAAATACTTCGAAGAACAGCCACAGATATAGTATTTTTGGGTAAGAGAAGTGGAAGATACAGCGTAACAGACTCCCCCATCAATCATTATGAAAAGTAAATTGTGTTTTATAGAAATATGGTCGTTATTCTGGAAGGTTGAAGTTGTTGGATTCGGTCATCTATAGCTATACGTTTTCTCTTGGAAACTGATATCAGTTGCTCCATGAATAAATTGTAGCCTCATCAGTCGATTATATCGCGGTGATACTGGTCGGGGATTCTGCCTCACAATAACTTTCTAGGATTGTTGCTTCTACTCCAATAACGTAATTTTGTAAGCGCTAGATACCCATAGAATTGAAAAACTCTGTGACATTCAATAATCTGTAATTTGACAACTTCATTTATTCTTTTTGTCTCAATGTACTAGATTTGCAACACATCCTCCTTCAACATTCAGGGAATCAATCAAAAAATTTAAATTATTTTTTGATAATGTTTTTGTAAATATGTCAGCGAGTTAACGCTCACTTCTCACATAGTCCAGATGGATGTAAACGAATCCATCTGGACTATGTGAGAAGTGAGCGTTAACTCGCTGACAAGTACATTTCCGATGAAATGGTATCGAACATCGATATGTTTGGTTCTCTTGTGTGCAGTTCCATCTTGTATCATGCGGATTGTACTCTGAATGTCGACTTTAAGAGGCAAAGGTAACTCACAAATTTCATTATGATGATTTCTTCAACTGCATCCGCTGCAATATATTCGGCTTTAGCTGTAGACAATACCACCACGGGCTGCCTCTTCGAAAACCAATCTATCGAAATATTTCGCCATCTTGGTTTTCCAAATCGACAGTTGGCCTTGGAATCGAAACATCCTCAGAACCTTCCATGTTGAACTTTTTCAGAATCTTCTGGATGTAATCATGTTGACCTATGAAGATTGAGCCATTGTCATGTTTCTTTATTACCATTCCCAAAAATATTTCTACTTTCTATCTTTTTATTTCAACCTTCGTTTCCAGATATCTCAGTATATTTTCTATTTCATTGAAATTTCTGGATAGTATGTGTTCGGTATTGTACTTTTGGCAACAGCTCGCCAAGTTGTTTCGAGTGTCGTATAAGAAAACAGCAGTGACAGTTGCTGGGAGAAAAGTCAGATAGACAGAACTGAAAATAAATTATTATTGATTTTTCCACAAAGTCATCAGGCTGGTGCATATTTGTATCAAGTATATTTATTATACAATTTCGTAAAATTGGAAGTTGTATTTATCATCAATCAACCACATTCTTCATGGTCCTTCGCAGCCGCATATAATTGCTTTTTCAACCCGATCGACGACGTTACGATATTGTGAACAGCAACTGTATCATACCGTTCAGAATATATACGTTTTGAAGCCGCCAACGCAGGTTGCAGTTCAAAGGGGTAAAAGGTCAGTCCTTTCCCTATTTCCAAATAAACCAACTATCCTAACCTAACCTTTGTTTCACAAGTTTAGAGTTGTTTGGACTTGTTTCGTTATTATAAAAATAAAGGAATTTTAATATCGTAGATATTTTACGATTTCACTTAACAACAATAATATTTATATTATACCACTTGATATTGAGTTCAGCCATAAAAATAAAATTTGCATTTTGCTAGATACTAATTTTTCAAATGAAATAGAAATATATAGTGTATTTCTAGTAAGCAAAACAAATCTGACACCCATATCAAAGATTTTCTCTTTTTGTTTTCTTTTCTTTCATTCTTTCTGATTGAAATTACATCACAGAATGACAGAAACCGTAGACAAAAAGATGCTTGTATAAAAGGTTCAGTGACTAGATTTGAAACACATTTGAAAAAAATCGCCAGTTCTCCATTGACTCAAGAAATTTTGATCGAACTAGACACCCGCTTGAATGCTATTACATCACTTCTTTCGGAATATAATATAGTGCAAACTGAAATTGAAAACCTGGAACCTGACAATGTTGATAGGCACCAGGCTGAGCGAGATGAGTTCGAAAGTAAATATTTTCTGTGGTAGCTCTAGCAAAAACGAAATTAGCCAAGCCGGCCGCACAAGCTGCCACGTTCAGTTTGCAATCCACAACCAGTGGAGTATCAAATTCATTCCCTCTCATGAATGTAAAGTTACCTGATATAAAATTACCTGAATTTAATGGTAGCTATGACAAATGGACGCAATTCCAAGAAACTTTTGATTCTCTGATTAATCAAAATACAATGCTGACCAATGTACAAAAATTCTTCCATTTACAAGGTGCCCTCAAGGACGAAGCATCTTAAACAATTTCCTCATTAAATGCTTCTGATGCCAATTTTAAGATTGCTTGGGACCTACTGAGGGAGCGTTATCAAAACAAAAAGGCTATAATTCACTCTCATATGAAAGCTATCTTTGATTTATCAGTTATTCCTAAAGAATCGCATATACTTTTGAGAAAATTTCTGGATGAATTTCAGAAACATTTCAGATCGTTAAGAAGCTTAGGTGAGAAGGTTGATGAATGGGATACTATTCTAATCTTCCTACTCAATTCTAAATTGGACTCTTCAACTCGGAAGGAGTGGGAAATATTCACTAAAACAAACAACAATCCAAAAATAGGTGACTACATAACATTTCTAAGCCAACGTTGTCGTCTCTTGGAATCGTTAGGCACCAAAGCTAATACTTCCAACCAAAATATGCAACTCAATAAGAAATCTTTTGATAATCGCTCTCACGCTCATTTATCAACTAACAATAATATATGTCCATTATGTGATCAATCCCATTTTATCTACTCGTGCAAATCATTTCTAAACATTCCCATAGAAAAAAGACTTGCTGAAATTAGGCGCTTCAGACTATGCTCTAACTGTCTAAGACCTGGGCATTCAAATCATGATTGTAGATCCCAGTATTCTTGTCGCTCTTGCCAAAAGAGACATCATAGTTTGCTGCACTTGAACACAAATGATACAAACAAAATTCGAAAACACAGCCAAGTAACCTGTAAAAATCCACAAGATTCTCAAACTCATCAAGAATCAAATGTCAAATCGTCTAGCTCTCACCCACCTGATAATTCTGAAAATTTGTGTACTCATGCAATGGCATCTCAAATCAGTTACCACACCTATACAATCCTCTCCACCGCAATTGTTAATGTTTTCGACAGAAACGGTAAACCTATAAAATGCAGAGCATTGTTGGACAGCGGCTCTCAGTCCAATTTCATTACTAGAAAACTATTCAATAAATTGAAATTGAACTCTATCCCTATCAATATGCCAATTTCCGGATTAAATCAAAATCTCATCAATATTTCAGAGCGTACTTCAATTAAAGCTCAATCTTTATGTAATAATTACATATTTGAATTATCATATCTAATAATTGACAAAATTACCGGCTTAACACCGCAACAAAAAATACATTCAACCAATCTCAAGATTCCAGACAGTATTTTGCTTGCCGACCCAAACTTCAATATTCCCTCTGGAATCGACATGCTCTTGGGTGCGGGTATATTCTTTGAACTTCTGGCAAATGGACGAATTGAATTGGGCAAAAATCAACCAATACTTCACAAAACCAAGCTAGGCTGGATAATATCCGGATCTTTATCTGATCTTCCATTATCATCAACGAATTTTTGTTTGTTATCCACAACTAATTCAATACAAATCCAGTTACAAGACTTTTGGCAGATTGAAGAAAACTATGCAAGTAAAAAATTTTACTAAGGAAGAAGTTGAGTGCGAATCTCACTCTCTGAAACATGCAGTAGAGACAACACTGGTAGATTCATAGTGAGTTCACCTTTGAAAGACAGTTATGTCAAACTGGGTGACCTGAAGAAACAGCCATTTGCCGATTTCACGCGATTGAAAGAAAGCTGAATAAAACCCTCAACTTAAAACCCAATATTCTGATTTTATGTCACAATATGAAAGTCTCGGTCATATGATAAATTGATCGCTATCATCAAAGTCAATATCCCATTTATTATTTACCACATCATTCCGTAGAAAACATGATAGTACTACAACCAAACTGCGAGTAGTCTTTGATGGTTCCACAAAACCCTTCAGGCCTCTCCTTAAACGATGTCCTCAAGATTGGACCGACCATTCAAAATGATCTGTTCACCATAATATTACGTTTCAGACAACACAACTTCGTCTTAACTGGTGACATTGCTATGATGTATCGCCAGGTTAACATTCAGCATACGCAACGTAGTCTTCAACGTATCGTATGGCGAGAACATCCCAATCAAGAGCTCTCCCATTTTGAATTGAACACAATCACTTATGGAACTGCTTCTGCAAGTTTTCTGTCCACACGTTTTTCTGAAACAAATCGCTTTAGATAATCAACTCACTTTTCCTCTCGAATCTAACATTATCTGCAATGATTTTATGTCGATGATATCACAGGCACAGACACTGTAGAAAACTTAATTTTGATGAGAAAAATTTAGTCACTTTGCTTAAAGCCCTCAGGATTTCAATTGCGAAAGTTCTGTTCTAACGAACCTACTGTCCTAGCCGATATTTGCAGTACTAATGATAATTCCATCAAACATCTTGTGAACAGCCTCAAAGTACAAAGACATTGGGGATTTTTGGGATTCCAAATCTGACTGTTTTATCTATAATTCACAAGTGTCCCTCAGTGCTCCCACACCCTGTCACTAAGAGAAACATTCTCTCGACCATTTGCCAAATTTTTTGATCCTCTAGGCCTCCTTGGTCCTATAATAATTCAGGCAAAAATTATCATCCAGCAGTTGTGGCTAGCCAACCTCAATTGGGATGACCCTATTCAAACAAAACTTTACAAATCCTGGATTCATTTTTGTAAACCAACTCCAAAATTCCAACATTTTGAAAATCCCTCGACATGTCATTTTAAGAAATCCTAAGAATTTACAAATACACGGATTTTGTGATTCCTCAATTCAAGCGTATGGAGCATGTGTATACCTAAGATCGCAAAATCATAATGGTGATGTTCAAATCAGTCTCTTATGCGCGAAATCACGCGTTGCCCTCTCAAGGCTATATCCCTTCCCAGATTGGAATTGTCAGTGCCCTTCTCTTATCCAAACTTGTAAAAGGTAATCGAGTCCTTGAACCTCAATTTCGAAGCAGTTCATTACTGGACTGATTCAAGTATTGTATTATCATGGCTAAGTGCTGAACCACGGACATGGAAAACTTTCGTTTGTAATAGGATTTCAGAAATTCAAACTATATCTGACACAAACACTTGGTATCATGTATCTTCAAAAAATAATCCTACTGACATAATCTCCAGAGGAATTAATCCCACTGATCTTGAAAGTGTTTCCATGTGGTGGCACGGACTACAGTTTTTATCTGAAACTCAAGACAAATGGCCTCAAAACTGCCACATTTCTAATTACTCACGAGCACCTTCAGACCTTGATGAATTCAATCAAAATCATACTTGTTTGCTTATATCAGATAATGATAACATCTTTGAAAAATGTTCTAGTTACTCCAAACTAATACGAGTCATGGCTTATTGTTTGAGGTTCACTAAAAGGCCCAGACTTAAACAAAATTTCGACATGACTTTTAAATATCACTCTTTCTGAGTGGCAAAACACGGAAAATGTTTTGGTTAAACTTGTTCAAGCTCAGTGCTTTGCCGATGATTTAAGGAGTTTAGCCTCCAAAAGGACAGTTAAATTCAGTAGTTATTTGAAGTCCCTAAATCCTTATCTTGACACCGATGGCATAATCCGAGTAAGCGGCAGACTAGAACATGCAAACATTAGCCAAGATACCAAGCATCCTATCCTTATTCCCAAAAATCATCCCTTTACGATTTTATACGTAAGTCAAATTCATGAGCTCAATTCTCATTCTGGCTGTCAAGCAACCCTTTCTTTTATCAGAAGAAGGTTCTGGCCATTGAACGGTCGCGAAGCGGTACGTACATACTCCGACAATGCATACCCTGCTTTAGAGCTGATCCACCAAAACTATTTAATCAAATGGGCAACTTCCTGTCCGCGGAGTAAACCCTTCGCGTTTTTCCAATTGCGGTCTTGACTATGCTGGACCATTTTTCCTAAAGGACTGGAAATATAGGAACCGAAAAATTCTAAAATGCTACGAATGTATTTTCGTTTGCCTATCTACAAAGGCGGTTCACATTGAACTTGCAAGTGAATTAACCACAGAAGCGTTTGTGGCAGCATTCAGGCGATTTGTGTCTAGGCGAGGAATGTGTACTAATCTCTATTCAGATAATGGATCCAATTTCATTGGAGCCCACAATCATTTCAAGGAAATTTACGACATTTTGTCTAGCAAGCCATCAAGATTATTTCAGTAATAGCCAAATGCAATGGCACTTATACCGGCTTGTTCACCCCATTTTGGGGGTTATGGAAGCCGCCGTAAAATCTCTAAAATATCATCTGAAACGTATTTTTTCTACCGATCCTTATACCTTTGAGGAATTTATGACAATATTAACTCAGGTCGAGGCTACTCTAAACTCGCGTTCCCTCGTTCCCTTATCCTCTGATCCCAATGACCTCGAGGCGATCACTCCAAAACATTCCATCATCGGACAGCCATTGAACGCCGCTCCTCAACTCAGCATCGATGATACCCCTTTTAACCACCTAACCCGATTTCAACATTCACAAAAATTACTTCAAAGTTTCTGGACTACATGGAAAAATGATTATCTCCACAATCTACATCAAAGAAGCAAATGGCAATTCAAGAAGGAGATCCAGGAGCTAACAGGAAGACTAGTACTCCTTCGAGATGACAAAACGTTACCCCAGCAATGGACCTTGGGAAGAATTACTTCTGTACATCAAGGATCAGACAATATTGTGCGTGTTGTGAATATTCTCACCAAAACGGTATCGTAAAACGAGCTATCACTAACATTAGCATTTTGCCAGTGAACTGACACTTTACCTTCGTTTAGTTGCGTTTTTTTTAACTCACTTCTTTGTTGATATTTAATTGTCCAAATACTACACACTTATTAGTATTAAGTATAGTTATTGTAAAACTTGTTCTCTAGACCTGATGCAATTTATTCTATATTTCTTTGGAAGTAGATACTTTCAAGGCCGCCGGTATGTTCGGTATTGTACTTTTGGCAACAGCTCGCCAAGATGTTTCGAGTGTCGTATAAGAAAACAGCAGTGACAGTTGCCGGGAGAAAAGTCAGATAGACAGAACTGAAAATAAATTATTATTGATTTTTCCACAAAGTCATCAGGCTGGTGCATATTTGTATCAAGTATATTTATTATACAATTTCGTAAAATTGGAAGTTGTATTTATCATCAATCAACCACATTCTTCAGTATGAGCAACAAACAACAAAAATTACCAGAATCAATTTTTTACTACCAGAATTGATGAAAACACAAGGATCTGCATCAATCTCCATCAACAGCACGTATACAAAGAGTTTGACAAATGGTCACCATAAATAAAATAACAAAGAAATGAATATACAAAACAGATTTTGTCATCCACATATGAAGAGAAGAAAACAAAAGCCATTGTATCCGTACCTATCACTTTGGGGCGAATGAACTCGATATCATTCTGTGTTATCTGAATATCCAACAAATATTCCTTCCATACTTTTATCATCGAATTTACGTTGTATGTGAACAAAAAACTCACTTCCGAAAATTCAAAAATGATTTATGGAGGGTTTTTGTCCAAAGTATGATTTGAATGGATATTTTACATTAATTGTGCTCGTTCCTTAACGATGCAACACATATATCGATGTATTGACAGCCTCAGTCCAACACATTTTGTAAAGTCATTCAGCATACAATAGAGAACGTGCTGCTCCAATTATTGTCCCCATCTCACGCTCACGTTCTTGTGTGAACGTCACTGTCAGTTCATGTTTTATTCCATATTCAGCCAATAAATCGTTCACTGTTTTATTATTGATTTCAGTATCATTTTTGAGGCGTGGTATATATTCCTTGATTTTCCCAAATACTCCATTCCTTGTATTCAGAGAATATACTGTCCTCATATGGGAAAAATCATCTTTCAACAGTGAGAAGTATCGTGTTCCCTGATGACTTTGTATTGATGTACGGTTAAATATGCCTCGACTATCATGGACAAAGCTTCATCGTCGAAAATTTGCTTTTTATTTTCATTGCGTTCTTTGTACGCTGTTATGTAATGTTGATTGAGCACGTGTTGGTTTTGGAAAATTTCACGTGTTTTACGAAGGTTGCGGCATCTTCATCACCATCCTTTCGAAGTCTCATTTGAACAGCATGCACTAACTCATTTGAACCCGCTTACGATCTTAACTGTTCTGTGTTCCTCCATTTTGATCGTTCACTGCTGAAACGAAAGACTATACCAGGGCGACCTCGACCTTTTGTGGACGATGGGGTAGCGGCGTAACAAGCAAACGTTTCATTTTCATCCAAACAACCATTTTTTATTTTGGGCATCAAATCTTTTCTTTATACCCCACTTCGTTTTAACAAACTTTGTAAAAAAAGAGAGTTTTCTCTTCCGTCTTGAGCATCGTCTGGAAATTGCGTTACTTCTACAATATGAGCCAACATTATTTTAAACCTATCCTCAATTTATCAGAAACAGAAGAAGAACATTATAATGACCAATGATCTTTGGTTCAAAATTACTGTTGCAGAACCTGTAAATAGGAGAATTTTATGGGTGTTTATGGAATGTTGATGTCGTATTCACACAAAAATATGGAGATAGATATTCCTGGCAAGTTCTTATGACTTTACAGTATATGATTTTCCATGATAACAATATAAGAATTGTATAGTTTCCATTAATAGGTAGGGGAGAGACGGTGAAGATGACGCGGAGTCGAAGATGACGCAGCTAACTATTACCTAATTGAAACGATAGAGGGATCTAGTTGATGTGAAGTGTAATCTGTAATGAGCTGCTGCATGTCTATAGCGAATAGGAGTCATCCGCCGTGCCGGTTAGTATTAGTTTGTAAACGAAACGTGTTCGACGTTTTTACGTTATTGCGCAGCTCTGATCTAATCTTGAAAGGTAAGCCATTCAGTTTTATTATTTTTATTCTAATTCCACATGGTGCTGATAGGTAATTAATTTTCTATGTCTCGTAAGTGTGTACGTAAACATATATTAGTGATGAATGACATTCATAATAATTTTTATATTGTCGGGTTGTATCGGGTAAGATGCCGCAATGTGCGTCATCTTACCCGATAATTTGTGTTTGTACGAGATTTTACATGGAAATGTATTTTACAGATGCCGGTCAAATACAACAGAAAAACCCAAAGAGGAAATTATTCCTTAGAGAAAGTGAATGCCGCTTTACACGAAATAGTTGCAAATAATCGAAAAATTCGAGAAGTTTCTCGAACGTTCGAAATACCAGAAGCAACTTTGAGGCGGAAATTGAAAATCAAAAATAAACAAACCGAATCAAAATCTCAGTCTTTGGGAAGAGCTCCTGTGTTTTCACCCATTCAGGAAAGAGAAATTGCCCATCATGTGATCACGCTGGCCAAATTATTTTTCGGTCTAATGCCTATGGAATTGAGAAAAATTGCATTCAAATATGCTGAAAAAAATAATATACGAAACACATTTGATGTCGAAAAACAAATGGCGGGTTAAGACTGGTTTCAACGTTTTATGAAAAGAAATCCTGATATTTCATTACGCAAAGCAGAGGCTACTAGTATTAATAGAATCACTGCTTTCAACAAAAGTGAGGTCGATACATTTTTATTAATTTGTTAAAAATGCAAGAAAAATACCACTTTTACCTGACCGAATTTTAATGTTGATGAACGGAATATCCACAGTTCCCAATGAACATCAAAAAAGACTTGGACCAAAAGGAATCAAGCAATTTGGTATTGTAACATCTTGGGAACGTGGAAAAAATACAACAGTTATTGTGTGCATGAGTGCAACTGGCTGTTTTATACCACCATTATTCGTATTCGCTAGAAAACGAATGAGTCCATTATTAGGAAAAAATGGACCATCCGGTGCGATTTATACCTGCTCAGAGAGTGGATGGAGCAACGAAGATATCTTTCTTATGTGGATTAAACATTTTCAAGCAAAAGTCTTGAGCGGTCTGGAAAATCCAGTTTTGCTTATTCTGGACAACCATAGTAGTCATATTTCTACTGAAATAAACGAATTTTGCAGGAAGATGGGAATAATGTTTCAATTCCTCCACACACATCCCACCGATTGCAGCCATTGGACGTAACTTTTTTTGGCCCATTTAAAAATTCATTCAGTCAACAGTGTCATTTATTTTTGAATTCGAAAATATACAATTCTGATTTCGAGAACAAAGTGACTCCTTATGACTTGGCTGAAATTTTTAAATTAGCATATGAGAAAGTTGCTAATATAGACAAAGGAGTTTCGGGATTCAAAACGTGTGGTATTTTTCCAGTAGACCCCACCAAATTTTCTGATTCTGACTTTGCCCCAGCAGAAAACTTTGATGAAACTTCAATATCATTGCCTTCTTTAACGAATATTGCACAATCGAAGGTACAGTCATCTTAACCATCAACAAGTAGACAAATCGAACAGACCCCGAGGGCACAGTCACCACAACCATCAACAAGCAGACAAATCGAACAGACCCCGAGGGCACAGTCACCACAACCATCAACTAGCAGACAAATTGAACAGACTCCGAGGGCACAGTCACCACAACGATTAACAAGCAATCTCCAGTGCAAACAACGCCAACAAAAAGAGTATTGTCGAATATATCTAATATTCAAACCATGAAACATGTTCCCATTGTGTTAATTTCTCCAGTACCAGTTCCAAGAGGAAAAACAAAGAAAAATCCACGTCCGAAGCAACATTCTGAAATTTTGACAAGCACACCATTCAAAGAAGTGTCAGATGGAAAGGATCGAAAAAAAAGAATAAAAATGGAGAAGGCTAACGCAGCTAAGACAAATTTGAGAATCTCTTCAGAAACCAAAGAAAATAAAATGAAAACCAAAAATTAAATGAAGGGCAAACAAAAAAAAACACCAAAGATAAAAGTGAAGAATACGAAAACCAAAAATAGAACCAGAGAGATCATTTCAGAAAGCGACAGTGATGAAGAGAGCTACGATAATGATGAATTATGCGATGATGATGAACTGGACGATGTAAGTGATGCAGGGGAAACATGCTCAGTATGTGGTGACTTCGGAAAGGACAATGAAGTTTGGTTCCGATGCACATGTTGTGGTATTTGGTCCCACAAAGCCTGCACAGGTACTGAAAGGCCGGATAACTACATCTGCGATTTTTGTCCTGTTTAATCTCATGTTCAATGTTTGATAATATATTTCATTATAAGTGTGTTTTGCATGGTGATCTTTCATTTTTCGCGTCATCTTATCCTCCATGATGCGCCATCTTTTCCTCTATGGAGGAAAAGATGGCGCGAGTGCAAATATTTTTGTTTTTCCTATAAAATGTGTCAGATTACTCAAACAACAAAAACAACCAGACATTATCGTAAACAATTGTTTATTCCATACATGCATTGTATTTTCATTCCTTTTTCCATCTAACAGCCTGAAATATTGAGGTATTTTCTTAGATGCGCCATCTTCACCGTCTCTCCCCTATATCCTGCACATTTTTCAGAATAACTTTTTTCATAATTTTCCTTTCCATAAAATACCATATATATATATATATATATATATATTATTGCGATCGATATATTCATTCTAATAACGAATATAGATATAACACTCATAGGTTTTATGGTTTTACTTGAAATCAGTCAAAAAAAGTACACATAAAGTTGTAGAACACCTTATATATAGTAAGATGTAGATAAATAGTCTTAAGATATTTGAAAAGTGCTTTTTCGTATCATTTCAATTTTCAGTTCCTAAAATCCACATAAACACCGGATACAATAATAAAATGCAATTTATGTAATAATTTTTTCAATGTTTTCTAGAAAAGGGGCAAAAATAAGCGCATTTTTTTCAGCGTCTGACAAAGACTAGAAGAATACAAACTGCTGCAAATATTTTTCCTCCGCAATGTTACGTAATGAACGAAACCTTCAACAATATATTGTTTATAACAAAATTTCAAATAATATTCTAACTATTTCTATTTGAATTCCACAACTTGCCATGATATTGGTCAAATTTGTTTCAATTTATAGTATAACTATGTACTTTCTTTCACAAACTCGATCCATCTTGAATCAAAAACTTCTCACTATCTTTTTTAATATTGAAAGACTCCAATTATGTCACTTTGACGGTTTTACTTAGACAAATGTCAACTTTGGACTGACATGAAGGGAAGCGTAGCTGACTTTGATCCCTGCACATGTTGATATTCTGTAGGTGGGGATATCTCATCCACAAAATTCATTATAAGAAGTATGATGCAACATTTTTCAACTGCCATTTCTGGCCAGGTTTCTAAAGTTTTTCAACAGTGCGCAATGGAACAGAAACAGCGTTGTCAGGATGTTTCAATCGAGTGTTTGGCAAAGGTTCACAGCAACAAAGCCGAATTTGTTTGTCGATTCATAGCCATGAATAAAATATGGGTTCAACAATTCACACCTGAAATGAAGGAATGGTCAAAACAACGGAATGAAAAGGCAGAAACGGCTCCAAAGAGGGTGAAGAGAGTTCCATCCAGGGTGATGGCGTCAATTTTTTAGGATGCTCGTATAATAATTTACATTGATTATTCTCAGAATGGAAAAACAATCAACACCATGTATTTTGCGAACTCATTGCAGCGTTTGAGTGATGATATCAAGAAAAAACGGCTGCATCAGTCGCAAAACGCAGTTTTGTTTCATCAAGACAAAGCACCAGTTCACACATCCATTATCAATATCATGACCATGACCAAAATCAATAAGTTAAAGTTCGAATTGCTTTCTCCAGCACCCTTTTCACCGGATTTTGCCCCTTCGGATAATTTTCTGTTTCCAAACTTAGAAGAAATGGCTCGGTGATCAAATATTTTCCAACCAAGAAAAGGTGAAGTCTGTAGTTGATAGCTATTTTGAGAAACTCGATGATTCTCACTATAAACATGGTATCGAAGTTATTGAACATCGCTGGGAAAAGTGTATCGAGCTGAAAGGGACTATGTCAAGAAATCAAGATATTTTTTCACACATATTTTTAATTTTGTTTGTTAGGTCGTGAACTGCTGAACTACCCTCGTATACAGGTGAAATGTAATCTATGAACATTATGAACAGAATGGTGTGCTCCTGAGATCCGGTGTACACATATTCAAGGCCAACAAATTTATCACAGGTTATAGTGATTTTGGGAATAATTCTGTTGGTTATTGATTATTATTCAGACTTCTTGGATGAATTAGCAATTACAAAATTAAATGCATTTTCTCAGTCCTGAGCGATTGTTGTGAAACAAAAAATAAGGCAGCTTAATTCGTCAAGATATTTTTCACTTATAATTGCGCGAGAGGTTTGTATTTTATCGGGTGAATTTGGGTTGTTTAATGAGAAACTGTTGCCTAGCAATTAGACGAGAAAAACTGTCAACTATTAAAAACGCGACACCGAAGGTGGAGCGTTTTTAGGTTGACAGTTTTTCGAGTAAAATTGCTAAAGGAAACAGTTTTTACCTGATATCAATACAAACATCGAGTATAGTTCAGCAGGACAATTTGATGAAAAGGAAATTTAGAAACATACCAATGCAAACTTTATTTATGAAACATTGAAAATCAACACATTTTCATTTGAATGTACAATTATTAGAAACGCAGTTATTGAAATTCATACTAGGAACAGTGATGTCGCTGCGGGTGCCACAGCTAATCGTTTCTGTAGTTGATGTTGAAGTTTTTCTTTTTTCCAAACGAATTGATTGAATAATGCTCGAATGATACTCTTTGTCAACTTGTGAGTATGGTTTTATTGATGATGAATTGCTGTGTCCTGTTATTTTTATCAGAGATTGTTCTTCAATTCCGCTTTTACTCAATACGCTAACTGCTTCCGCTCAATTTGGGTGATTTGTGATTTTGACACGTTTGACATCTATACCAATACGTTGTGCTGAGCATTTGGTCCAATTGAAAATTCTTATACCAACCTTTAGAATTTTTCTTCTTCCAAAAGGGATTTGGTGTAAGAAATACTCTGTCGTTTTTCCATTAACTTTCTAATAAACGTATTGGGCAAATATCTTCCTCTAAAATATTAGGCGTAATCCATTTGCTGTCACATAATTTATTGTTACCGCCTTGTCTCGTTTTCGAAAATAGAGGATTATACTCGATTCGTCCAGTTTCTTTTCCATTATTTTCAATTTGAGATACAAAATAAGTGGTTTTGTAGTAAGCGGCCTCTCCTCCGCGCCAAGCTAATTCAAACGCCTAAATGTGATATAATTTCTTTTGAAGTCCTTCCGGTTGATTTTTGTCATATAATCTGGCCATTGCAAATACTTCAGATTTATTAAGAGCTGATGCACTAGATTTTCTCTTTTCGGGTTGTGCTTGTAGGATTTTACGTTTAGCATTACGTGCAGCTCGTGATGAATTAAACTGAACGTCGGTGAAAGGGTTAAATACAATATTGAATTCGTTATAATATTTACTTTGTAGCATCTTAGGGGTGGTGTTCCAAATTGTTTTAACTACCGCTTCTTTGTAGTCTTCTCCGTTGCCTTTTCGCATATTAAATTCCCAATCTTGCAATATTACATTCAATTTCTCGATGGGAGTATATGGCTCAAATTCATATTTTTTTGCATCGCAAAACGTAGAAAATTGTCGCCAGATTGATGATTGTGTCGCAACTATATTAGTAGGCACACAGGTATTAACAATTTGACTAATTTCGGCGTTCGTAGACTCAACGAATCGACTCATTGTTAGTGCTTAGAAATCCAATGAGTTGTTGACAAACATGTCAAACTATTTATGCTGGCAGCCAACACCGCGATAATTGTTAAACGAATGAATAAGTGAGAAAACCACTAGTGCATTTGTCGCTGTAGAAGTTGCAGCTAACTTTTGCCGCTGTCAAACTGACAATTGCACTGTGGCATATGCGATTTTTCAAACATGAGTTGAATTGTCACTCATAATTGCATGAGAGGTTTGTATTTTATTGGGTAAATTTGGGTTGTTTAATGAGAAACTGTTGCCTAGAAATTAGACGAGAAAAACTGTCAACTATTAAAAACGTGACACCGAAGGTGGGGCGTTTTTATGTTGACAGTTTTTCGAGTCAAATTGCTGAAGGGAACAGTTTAGAATTTGTACCACACAAATTTACCTGATATCAATACAAACATCGAGTGTAATTCCGCAGGACAATTTAATGAATAAGAAATCTAGAAACATGTCAATGCAAACTCTATTTATTTTGGCAACCAACACCGCGATAATTGATAAACAAATGAATAAGTGAAAAAACCACTAGTGCACTTGTCGCTGTAAAAGTTGCAGCTAACTTTTGCCGCTGTCAAACTGACAATTGCACTGTGGCATATGCGATTTCTATACATGAGTTGAATTGTCATGTAAAAATGTTTTTGGAATAAATTTTGGATATTATTTACAAACGAAATAAGTTATATGATTTGTGATTTGTATTCATAATTTTTTTCAGTATAATGATATGAAATTAACGATTTGTGAATGGTCAGTGTGACTTCGACCAAAATACCAAGAGAAAATGTACCGGGTTGTTGTTTCTACCGAGGAAACATTCTGAAATGGCTACATTGTATTATCAGAGGTTTTAACTTCTCACTTATGATCTCACAATATTTCTGGTAAGTACTTATTTTCTTGAAAATAAGAGAATAATACCACAAAATAATTTCAATGAGTGGGAGATTAAGAAACCTTGGTGTTCACTCCGTCGTTTCCACTTTACTGATTTAATTACTGCGAAAAAATTAATTGCGTACAACAGGAATACCAGATGAATAAACTTTTGTATGTTGGAATTTCCAGTAGATTGCTTTGTGGAATGCGATTTTGTGAAGATGTGAACGATGAAATGAGATCTTCAGACTCACTTGCTATGTGCCTCCTTTGAACTGGAGGTTTGTAGGCTGATAGAATAAAAAAAACAGCACCGGCTATTGAAAAAAAAAACTCTGATCTATCGTCATCTACTTGTAGGGAATTCTTTTGATGAAAATTAAATCCGTTGTATACAAAAATAAAGGATCTCAAAAAATAATGGTCTGTTGAGGAAAAGTATATGATGTCACAGTTTTGACACAAATGATCAGGAGGTTTCCTTCAGTCATGTTCATTTGAAAATCAAAATTGTTTCGGATAAAAACTAACAAAAAATCAATTCACCCCAACTTCACGATATGGGATAATGTAGGAGCTCACCTGAAATCTCAATTCATTGATGGGCGGTTTTGCATACCGAATACCTCTGAAGCAATAAATTGTTCTTCCCAACCTGGATTTTAGAGTACTACCTTGGATTTTTCCCAAAAGAGTTGCTACTATCGGATTTTCTCCAGCATTACAAAAAACTTCAATATTCAGGCAGATTAACGATAATCCAAGCATTGCTTTCCCAAACATTCTCATAAACGGTTAATCATCAACTTGAAGTATTCGATGAGACACTGAACGTATATCCTTGTTGTTATCGTTTATTAGTTACAATTGTTGATATTTTCTATAATTAGAACCAAAATATGGATTGACAACTTTCCGCCAATTAGATTCATTAACTTATCAACTACATTTTTGCAAGGGACCTACTTTTATACTGATCGTAGAAGTTCACCGACTTGGCCAATTCGAAGAAAATGAAATCAACCTAATTTAAATTTTAATCGTGTGTTTGGAGGTAACTTTAAAATATAAACTATTTTCCAAATATGATATTGAAATATTCCTGATTTCTTCTGATAAAGATAGTTTGGTACTAACTACTTTCAATATATTCTAATGATATCCTTCTTACAACAGAATAACCATTTGTATATCAGGAGAGAAAATAAGAACATCACTCCTTCAATGTTTCAACGTTGCTTATAACTAGCTCAGAAAATCCAAACGCCCAGTTTCTTGAAATGAAAATAGAATGTGTCAAACGCGGAGAAAATAGTTATCAGTGTAACAGGAAGAATATATATTGAACGATATTTCTCCAAGCACAATTGACGTTGCAGAGGCTATTCAAAACGTTATTTGAATTAATGAATATATTTTTATTTTCACGATTCATTGTCTTTCATTCAAAAAAAACAATTTTGAAAGCATGTTCTGTTCCTGTTTTGCAGAAAATGTCCAAAAGATGGATTCATTTCACTACCTTTCTCATTTCCAAGATCTTATCTCAAAAGCACCCACGGGCAATCTACATTGGTATAAATTCTAGCAAAATACATGTTAGGAATCAAAAATTCAGATTATTTCTCGTTACATTCACCGAAAATCAACATAGACTAGTCAAGAAGTGAGTTTCCTGCAAAAAATAGTTCCAAGTCTCCAAAAAATCTGAACAATAGCTCATTCGATTCGGGGAGCAATTCTGAGAAAGAGATTTTTTTGTTTTTTCTGCTGATGAAAATTGCAATTGTTATTAACAAAAACCAAAAACAAAAAAAGGGCTTCAGTTTTTCAGAGATAGCGGAAATCGGAACAAAAATTCTCAAAGAAGAGGAAATTTCCAATAAAAAAGTTCCGAACCATGGAACTCTATTTCCATTATTTATAATTTTAATTAAACGCCGAAAATAGAGAGTACACAACATAAAATAAATTTTGTATAGTATTAAATATCAATTGAAAAATTTTAATAAATTAAGGGTTGTTTTTAACACTTGGAAGAACAAGGTCCCGTTAGTAAAAAAATAAGTTCGTTTTTCAACAAAGTTTTTTTTTCATAACTGTCATTTCTCAATAGAATAACAAGAAATAAAAAATAAATTGAAAATAAATTTTTTTAACAATTTGTTATAAACATATTTCAAATCTCATTATATTTTTTTCTGAAACTTCCAAAAATTATAAAAACAACAATATGCAATAGTCTCGAAAAAAAAAATTTTTTATAGATTTTTCTAAAATTACGGTATATAATTTTTCATGAAAATAGTTGAAGACTGATAATGAATGATTTTACAAAAAAAAAACTGTCTTGAGTATTTACATATTAACAAATATGTGATTGAAAACCGCTAGAGAACATGATGAAGTTGACATTATTCAAATAAATCAATTAATGTTAATGACTGAAACCAACATTTTTCAATAATCAAATTTTGGAATTATTCATTTCAATTCTTAGCTCATCCAGACACTGTTAGGGGTCTTGGAAATTCTTCTACTGCTTTTTTGGTTCTCTTCAAAAAGGGTCCGAATCGTCTCTGTGAAAGTATTCGTTCACTTCTACTCAATTGTTGAGCAATTTTTGAATCACAATTCAACTGAGTCATTATAGTACCACTGAGGTACCTTTTGAAGTCCCCGAAATTCTATTTTTAACCGACGAAACCAAAAAGGAGGAGGTTCTCTATTCGACGCGTATATTTTTTTATTTTATTTTTTTATGTATGATCACGCACAACTTTTCACAGAGTGGTTCGATTCCGATAAATCTTTCTTGATTGGATAGAATGTACTTCGAAGTTGGTCCCATTTCAATTTGAACAACAAAATATTTCCCTAAGGGTAGCAAAATGAAGGATATCGATCGTTCACCCTGTGAATTTTGGTCCGTTAACCGATTCTATCAGGCATAACTTTGTAGTGGGTTTTCTGATTTGGATGATTCTTTTTTTAGTAGAAAGGTTATACCTCACAGTTTATCATATTCTAATTTGAAATGAAATGATCCACTCCTATGGGTAGAGAAATAGGGGATGATTGATTTTTCACTTGTGAACTTTGGCACACATATGTAGTTGACATTGACAGACCCTCCTACATCCGCCAAAATGATAACATTCTATGAAAGGATGGAATTATATACAAAGTGATGGAATCAACTAACCAGAACTCTGAAAATCAATTTATATTTTATCACAATGAATAGTTAAAATAGAAAATCATATTATTCAATAGTAAATAGTTGAAGTAAGCTAGGTAAGTAAGTATTTTGGAAGTAATCAAAAATTAAGTAGGTAGTAATTAGTAGATTTCAGCAACAAAAAATTGAAAAATCAAAACTTTTTAACAAAAAATTAAACCGACGAAAAAATAAACTGAAAAGCAAGAAATAAAATGAACTTTGTTAGTCTAAATGATAATTGAGCTCCTAAACTAATGTGAGTACCTAATTGATTTTGAGTCGGCGCCAAACAAACTAGAAATTGAATTAGGTAAAGCGTAAAATGATGGCAGCGAGATGCACGGCTGGGCTTTGATTACTTCTTTCAAAGTAATATGATGATCTTCGATAATTGTTTGTTTGGCGCCGACTCAAAATCAGTTACTCACATTAGTTTAGGAGCTCAATTATCATTTAGACTAAGAAGGTTTATTTTATTTTTTGCTTTTCAGTTTATTTTTTCGTCGGTTTAATTTTTTGTTGAAAAGTTTTTATTTTTCAATTTTTTGTTGCTGACATCTACTAATTATATTAGATATGTGCTAAATGACAAATTGTAGAAATTATGTGACACTGACAACTGAACTATATAAGAAAGGAGAAAGATAAGGAACATCATACTGAGGCTTATTCCTCATATCATGAAAAATAAACTGATAGAAATGCATAAATCGTGCTTTTCTGGAGGCTTCATTTTATTGCCAGACCTGGTCCTATAATTGTCACTGGGTAAAACATTTTCATGTATGAACTATCGGAAACAATCGAGTCGGAATGACTATTATCAGTATCTTGGTAATTAATATTTCTTTCGATTTATAATGGTTGTTCAAAAATTCCAGGATCAGAAATTTTTACAATATCTTCAGAAAACTGTCCTTGGAAAATAAGCACTTGTTTTATGAATTATTCCGGAATTCCTTCTGATTGTTTTTTCATCAGCTGTTTTCATTGTAATTGATCTCGCGTTTTCCGTGTTGACAACTTCACCTCCTTTCCAGTCTCGATGATCAACTTTGTATCTTATTTTTTCACCTATCTTGGGAACTTCTTCTATTTCCGTATGTCTGTCTCCTTATTCCTTTTGACCTCTTCAATCAATTTTGGTTTCTCCGTTGAAGTGGAAATCAAGGATCAGATTATTCGGCTAAATAACCGTTCATTGGGGGAGCCAAGTTGGTTGTTTTTTGGTGTATTTCTATAATTGAGTTGTGCGAGTCTAACATCCGTGTTAACTGAGGAACACTTTCTTATTATATTTTTGGCAGTTTGAATGCTTCGGGAGTGTTTGATTGGTATTCCTGATAGTTAACAGTATAACTTTTTGTTGGATGGCTGAAGGACTTTGTTGATTAAAATTAGGATTTAGCCTTATTGTTGGTGGTCTGAATTGGGATTGATTCTGATTGTTTGATTGATTTGGTTGATTTGGTTGATTTGGTTGATTTGGTTGATTTGGTTGATTTGGTTGATTTGGTTGATTTGGTTGATTTGGTTGATTTGGTTGATTAGATCTAAAGACAAACTGAGTTATCGAAGTCCCTGGATTCAACATCTGCATTTCGTAATACCGTTTTTTCCCAAAATTTAATGTGAGTTGTTGAAACATGGAAAGTAAAAATATGAAATGTAAAATCTACGTGTGTTGTCAATGGTCATCAAGAACAGAGCATAAGACTAGTAATCTTAAGGTCGTGGGTTTGAATCTCTCTCGAAGATGTTTTTTTTCCGAAATTTAAAAATGTGTCTGCAATGCCACAAATTCCTCACTATTTCCTATATATTCAAAGACATTAAGAATGATCACTCTTGTAATTCGATTTGTCAAAAATAATATCGTGTTCAATGGCCGGAGATAAGAGCCGCCTGAACATCGACTGAAGCCGGCAAATTCAGCGTCGTCGGCTATAGGTGAGATCTCTTCTTGATGACCATTGACAACACACCTAGATTTCACATGTCATATTTTCACTTTCCATGTTTCAACAACTAACATTAAATTCTGGGAAAAAACGGTATCGCTAAATGCATATGTTGAATCCAGGGTCTTCTATAGCTCAGTTGGTAGAGCATATGACTAGTAATCTTAAGGTCGTGGGTTCAAATCACGCTCGAAGAAGTTTTTTTTCCGAAATTTAAAAAATGTTATGCAAAGCCACAAATTCTTTACCATTTTATATATATATATTCACAGACATTAGAAATTATCACTCTTGTAATCAGATTTGGCAAAAATCCTCTCGTTTCCAGTGGCCGGAGATCAGAGCCGTCTGAACATGGACTGAAGCCGGCAAATTCGAAGATATTGGCGATAGGTCGAATCTGTTTTTGATGACCATTGACAACACACGTAGATTTTACATTTCATATTTTCACTTTCAATGTTTCAACAACTGACATTGAATTCTGGGAAAACGGTATCGCGAAATACAGATGTTGAATTCAGGGTCCTCGATAGCTCAGGTAGTAGAGCATAAGACTACTATTCTTAAGGTCATGGGTTCGAATCCCGCTCGAAGATGGTTTGCTTCTGGAATTTCAAAATTTGTCTGCAAATTCCTTACTACTTCCTATATATTCACAGACTATGAAAAACATCATTTTTCTAATATGATTTGGCAAAACGAATCTCGTTTTCAGTGGCCGGAGATCAGACCCACCTGAACATCGATTGAAACCGGCAAATTCAGCGACGTCAGCGATAGGTAAAATATGTTCTGATGACCATTGACAACACAAGTAGATTTTACATTTCATATTTTTACTCTCCATGATTCAGCCAATTTGCATAATTCCTTTCAATGACGTTTCGATATAGTATTTGTCGTCTCTAGGTTAAAAACACTTAAAATAATTGAAAACATGGAATTTGAAACATGATACGTTACTTAACACAATGTTAAAACATGGAGGTGTTATAAGTTTAACGTGTGTATCTGTGTATCTGTTTATGGTATCGTAGCCCCCAAACTGAAAACCCGAGTTTGATTTATTTCTGTTTTTGTTTGAAAGGTGACTTGATCAAGAGTGTTCTGAGTTCAGAATCTGGGAAATCTGTTCAGCCGTTTGGAAATCATCAGCTTTTTTCTAGTTGATGGAGGGATGTGAACAGCTTCCATAGGTCTGATTCGAGATTTAGTATCATGTTACTTCAATAATATTGCGAGAGCATGGTTAATTTGACCTGATTCTGCGGCATCACCTGGATGGATATCCAATTTCTCAGCAAAATACAGTATAGGTATCGTATTTGGCCTAATTAGAATGGTCTCAATCAATAGGTTATATATAGATGGAGATCAGGGTCTGATGATAGAATGGAAAAGAGAAATGAAAATAAATTGATCAGGGAGGTTATAATTTCACTCTTTCAATTATACCGTTTGTGGCGAGTTGGTGTATAAATGTTTAAAGTAAATGAAAGTATGAATGAGTGATTTCAGAATACGCAGATTCCGGCAAGGCAATATCTCATCTCGCGATTTCGTGTTCGTCCCGGAAAGTATTTGTGTGAATGTAGAGATGGAGTGTCGATCGTATCCTATCTACTAGTAATATAAAAAGTTTAAAAAGCATTAAACGAAACTTTAATTGCAAATTTTTAAAAACCCCCGACACAAAAAACCCCTAAAAAGTAGAAAAATCATATGTATTGACTCTTTAAATTCGGTATGAGTAGTAATATTTTGAACCAAGCGTCGCCTTGATGGACCGCTGAGTAAATAAGATAAAAACAGGATACAACTAAAAATGATAAATAATGCAAATAAAATACAAGTGAGCTACCTAGGCAACATAGATGAATATAAGAACAACAAAATCGTTGAGTCTAAGTCTTGATTAATTCACTCCTTAAAATTCACAACCGTCAACAACGTCTGCCTCTCAGCGGTCCCTGGAGGCGACAACGCTTGGATCAAAATATTACAACTTATATTAAATTTAAAGAGTCAATTTATGTTTTTTTTTTCGTGCCTGGGTTTTTTTCAATTTTCAATTCAAGTTTTGTTATCTGTTGCATTATTTTTTCAAGCTTTCATTTTCACTTCCCATGTTCATATAACTTTCCCTATCAAAATTCGAGATAAAAATTCGTACTCACTTCCTTTACTTAGTCTTGAAGTTCGTCATGTGTTGACATTTGTCAATAATTTTGTGATTCATGAACTGATTTCATTCAAAATGGGTAACTAAAAGTTAAGGGGGTCCAAAATTAAGATTTTTTTGTGAAAATTTAAGAGTTTACGACTTTTGCTCCAGAATGGTGACCAAATGTTGGTTTAGAGATTTGAAGATGACAGCTGGTGGTGTTTCGTTATTCAAATGATCCGATTTGTCTAGAAAATACCATCTGTTGGATATTTTGTTGTCGCCGAATATACATTTTCTCACTGGAAATAATTGGACAAATATAAGTGATAAATATTTTTCTTTACAATATTCTATAGGAATGCAACCATTTCAGGTGAAATAAACGTCATCTCGATTTCTGAATAGGTTCACATATGTTACATTCATTTATATTTTCAAAGTTGTTATTAGGTTGGGGTTGTTTTGTAGTAGTATTTTCTTTCAAAATAAGCAAAATTCAAGAAAATATCTTACACTATACATCAAAGAAGTTCTCTTTCTTCATTTTTGTGTACTTGAATTGATATTTTTATATATAAATAATGTTACTTCCATATATTTTAACTTTCTGATCCAAACTCTAGGCATTTTTAAAGATGATTATTTTCTGTAAATCATATTGGGGCAACTATTGTTTCAAAGGAATTATTGTTGGTTTCATAATCAAGAAATCGATTAGGGATTTTCAGTATTGTTAGCTCATTTTAAATCCATATTTTTTTACAGCTCAATGAACTTTTTTTCAGGCCCATTTATACCAAGAAATTTTCTTATCATTATTTTGTTGCTCGTATTCATCGTTTACTTATCACTCCTTTGTTGGCAACCAACCGATGTAATCGGTTCCAAAGAAAATTATACATATAAATGACTATTAGGTTATCAACATACGCATGTAGTCCATTTTTTTCTATCTAATCAATTCCTTTGTTGATATGATGGAATTTATTTCAATATTACCATACACTTTTTTTTTTTGATCTACAGCAGAACATAATTTGAAAATATTTGTCTGAGAGTAGTATTTTTCGTTTGTCTGATCATTTGTCTGAAAAGCAAACCCAAATACAAAATTGTTTGCAACCGCTTTCTTAAGTTGTTTTACCAACCCTCAGAATTTAATGAAAACTTTTAATGTGGGATCCGAAACCACTCTTGGGGCCTTGAAACATTTTTCGTCGACTGTGGGAGTCGAACCCGCGTCGGATGGAAACAGTGGGTACAAGACTGTCGCTTGTTCCACTGAGCCACCGGCCCCGTTTATCATTATATATTCAAAATATATTTTGCACATCGGGATTCCAGACTTCTCATAATGTTTGTCATCTCCACGCCTTAAATGCTTTCAAATGTGCTCGTAGAGCTATTGTATGAATGTTATCAATCAGGTTTGAACTATAACCGATGATATTGGAATGAAATATGTACCGAATCAATCTCTGATTTTCAGTTGATCTACAAAATCATTTGTGCATCATAATGAATCTATGTTTGTTTGAAGGTTATAGACGATGTGGTAACTTGATTACTATCGTTTCGGACGTCCATCGTCTTAGTGTATTTAAAAGGTTTTCACGACGTTTCGAATGCTTGTATCTGCAATCTTCTTCAGGTGAATACTGACAAGTTTAGGTGCTACTCACCAATTTATACGACTGTCGGCGCAATGATGCGTGCAATTCCGCCATGTGTAGCGGTGCGTGTAATTTCGCGTGGTGTGGTGGTGCGTGAAGTTTCGCGCCTCTGCAGCCCGCCAGAAAGAGCAATCAGGGGTTTCCATACGTTCTTGATCTCAACGCTTGGTTGACTGAAGGCGTTATTGGCTTCGATGTAGGCGGCCTCTTTGAACTTTCGTTTGAACCAATGCTGCTCTCTATGTAGAACACTTGCGTCGTCCCATAGAACTCGATGGTGCTCAGTCCAGGCGTGGTCAGCGATTCCCGATTTTGATGTTTCTCCACGTTGAGTCCATTTCTTGTGCTCATCCAATCTTACCGATAACGGTCTCTTCGTCTCTCCAATGTAGGAGTCTCCGCATTCACATGGAACTTCATAAATGCAATTCTCACTGATTTCATTTTTGTTGTCAGGTTTGGTCTTGGTCAGGAAACTCCGTAAAGTACTGCCGGATTGGAAGCAGCTCTTGATGTTGAACTTGTTTCCGATCCTTCTGATCTTCTCGGAGACACCTCTGATGTACGGAAGGCAGATCACTGTGCTTTGTTGTTGCTCTTCAGATGTCTTCGTTCTCCGGAGTTGTTTCAATACTTCTTCTAGGAGTTTCTTGGGATATCCATTCCGGTGGAGGTCCTCTCTGATGTGGTTTAATTCGGCATCTAGTGACTCCACGTCGGTGCATATGTGCGTCGCTCTCTCCACCAATGTTCTCACGATCCCTCTCTTCGTCGAACTCGGATGGTTGGAGCTGTAACTGAGGTACTGCCCCGTATGTGTCTCCTTTCTGTAGACGGAGGTGCGAATTTCATTGCCTATTCTCTCAAAGTTCACATCGAGGAAGGGTAAGGCACTGTTGGTTTCCATCTCCATCGTGAACTTGATCGAATCCCTGATTCTGTTAATTCCTGAGAGTAACATCACTGCAGGGGAACAGAGGGCCCTAAAAATTCTACAAAAGGATTCATCCATAAAGATTCTTCCAGCCGATGAAGGAAACGCCACAGTTATCATGGACACCACAACATATGATGACAAGATAGAGTCGGTACTCCACACAGGGAACTATAAACTCACTATAGAAAGGAAGATCTACAACACTCTGGGGAAATTCAAACACTTCATTCCAGACAACGAACGATCACATCTAACGCTACACTACAGCAAACCACCGCATCTCTACGGGCTTCCGGAAATCCACAAACCTGACATGCCACTGAGACCGATCACCAGCTCACGGAACTCACCAACCTACAAGTTATCGAAATACCTCCTACCGATACTACAACCCTTACAAGGAAATAGCAGTTCATACGTCAAGAATTCCAAGCACTTCGTTGACATTATCACAAATGTAGAATTCGGACCAGAAGATCGTTTCATCAGCTTCGACATGGAGAGCCTTTACACCAATGTCCCTATAAAGGAATCTCTCAGTATCATCAAGAGGAAACTCGAAGAGGATGACCAGCTGCACGAGAGGACTGACCTTCCTACCCACGCAATATTGGAATTACTGCAGTGCTGCCTACAGAACTCATATTTCCAGGAAAAGGACCGATTCTTCTCTCAAGTCGACGGACTCCCGATGGGATCTTCCCTTTCTCCAATCATCGCCAACATATACATGGAGTGGTTCGAGAAATTGGCTATACGGGAGGCAGAATACAAACCAAAGCTGTGGTTGAGGTACGTGGATGACACCTTCATTGTATGGAATCACGGAGACGAACATCTCCAGGATTTCTTCTCAGGAATTAACAGAATCAGGGATTCGATCAAGTTCACGATGGAGATGGAAACCAACAGTGCCTTACCCTTTCTCGATGTGAACGTTGAGAGAATAGGCAATGAAATTCGCACCTCCGTCTACAGAAAGAAGACATATACGGGGCAGTACCTCAGTTACAGCTCCAACCATCCGAGTTCGACGAAGAGAGGGATCGTGAGAACATTGGTGAAGAGAGCGACGCACATATGCAACGACGTGGAGTCACTAGATGCCGAATAAAACCACATCAGAGAGGACCTCCACCGGAATGGATATCCCAAGAAACTCCTAGAAGAAGTATTGAAACAACTCCGGAGAACGAAGACATCTGAAGAGCAACAACAAAGCACAGTGATCTGCCTTCCGTACATCAGAGGTGTCTCCGAGAAGATCAGAAGGATCGGAAACAAGTTCAACATCAAGAGCTGCTTCCAATCCGGCAGTTCTTTACCGGGTTTCCTGACCAAGACCAAACCTGACAACAAAAATGAAATCAGTAAGAATTGCATTTATGAAGTTCCATGTGAATGCGGAGATTCCTACATTGGAGAGACGAAGAGACCGTTATCGGTAAGATTGGATGAGCACAAGAAATGGACTCAACGTGGAGAAACATTAAATCGGGAATCGCTGACCACGCCTGGACTGAGCACCATCGAGTTCTATGGGACGACGCAAGTGTTCTACATAGAGAGCAGCATTGGTTCAAATGAAAGTTCAAAGAGGCCGCCTACATCGAAGCCAATAACGCCTTTAGTCAACCAAGCGTTGAGATCAAGAACGTATGGAAACCCCTGATTGCTCTTTCTGGCGGGCTGCAGAGGCGCGAAACCTCACGCACCACCACACCGCGCGAAATTACACGCACCGCTACACATGGCGGAATTGCACGCATCATTGCGCCGACAGTCGTATAAATTGGTAAGTAGCACCTAAACTTGTCAGTATTCACCTGAAGACGATTGCAGATACAAGCATTCGAAACGTCGTGAAAACCTTTTAAATACACTAAGACGATGGACGTCCGAAACGATAGTAATCTAATAATGAATCTATGTTACTCCTAAATAATACAAGGTCCTTTATATTCGATAATATTAGGTATATTAAAATAAACGAAGGATTAGGTCCATGGTTTCTCAAAGTGGAGTCGCTAATTTCTAACGTGAGAAAAATTTGAAGACGTCTCCACGTGAATGTTTTATTTGTTGAGATTATATAGGTTGAGGGTTTCAATAACTGGAATAAACTGTTTTGTAGATCAACAAGATCTTTTTTCAATGAAATTATTTTCACACACGTCCTACTGACTTTTCTTAACCAAGTGAACTTATTCTTATGTTTTATAAACATGTCACATAGGGTGTATCTCTAAATGATGTAATAATTATTTTCAGCACCTTCTCCTAATTATTACACTTCTAAAATAAATTCGAATTTTATCAACCAAAAAGTTGTTGTGCTTGAAGAATTTTAGATTCCCAGGGGGTCTCGTAAAAATATCCCCAATTTGATTTTCAGAACAGCCTAGGACGGCTAAGGCTGCAAATCCGCCACTGGTTATCTGTAAATTTTTTACAAATCCCAATCATTTGGATATTATCAACATTGCAAAATTCTGCTATTTCATCCATCAAGTCATCACATTTTGCTTGAAATTTTTCGTATCTGATCAGAATTTGAATAATGAGAAATCATCTGTGTTATGCTCTTTGCTGATAATGTGATTTGAAGGATTTACGTATGAAATAAACAGAATAGGTTTTAATATCGATTCTTTCCAGTATCATATTGAATAATTTTCTCCCATTGGGAATGAATTATATTGTCTATTGTCTAGGAAATATGAGATCCAATCAAAAGGCAACCCTCGCAAACCATATGTTTTCAAGTTTAATGAGTTTTTCGATCAATTTTCTTGTTTCTAGATCCTTTCTGATTGGTGCAATGTGATATTTTTCGGAGGTAAATCTAATATTGAAAATAGTACCGTAATCTGTTTGAGATCTGCTATCTGAAAATATGTATTTTTAATAATTCTGAAATGAGCGAATTATAAATTCGATTCCTGTTGGGAGCCTATGAGCAGGGATAACACGAACGAAATGTTTAGTGGAGATAATAAGAAACAATGGGAAACTTTCATTCCTTGATTGTACCATCATAACCCAATAATGAGAAAATACATTTTTCAGTCTGTTCCATTATAAAAACTCAATGGGTATAGTGAGTCCCAAAGCTGGTAACGCGTTTCATACAACTTCTTCTTCATGGTTAGCTTATTACCGATATCCATGTATTCATGTGATTTCAAGGAGTATTGGTCCCATTTAACATTTTCCAATAATTTGCTTGTCTGTGGTATTGGATTCCTGCAATAAAAAGTATTCGATGGATAATTAATTCAGATAGTGAAACTGAAATTCAATGATACTACAAAAGTTACTTTCTGTTATAAACCTTTATCAGCATATCATTCAAATATCCTGAGTGATAGCTTCTATCTGAGTGATTGAAAGAGCCACACACGCAAACCATGCACTATTTCTCTATAACTATAACTGGGCCTGAAAAATACTAGTCTCGGAAATTATTGAGATCTGATTTGCTCAGATTAATAGTAATGTGATTGTTGTAAATAAATGAGATGGACCAAATGTTCAGTTCATATGATTATAACATCAACTGAATATGAATAAATCTCTCATGAAGCTCTACACTCTATGAATAAAAGATGTAATGAATGGAAATTTGAACAAATAGAAAAAATAGAGCAGAAATAGAGATTTCTTGTTACTCTGAATATATGTAATAATGGAGCGGATACTAGCAAATGGGAATACATGAAGACGATGAAGAAAAGACTGCCATTACCACTGGTAGCGAACTATATTAGTTTACTGTTAGGACTTTTGGTCTCTGTAACTTGAGTGGTGCATCTGGATGATATCATGGTTACGGGAAGGAATCCTGAACAAAATCTGGCTAACCAACACGAAGGTTTCAGACGTTTACGGAGTGCCCTTGAAGCTGAATCTTCAGAAGGGCTATTCCAGGAGGAAGTAGATTTTTAGTCCACATAGTCTCGGCAGGAGAGATCCAAACAAATGAATGAAAGGATAATCACGAGGTGATGAGCTTTCTTGTCCTATGTACCTATCATCACTGTTTTGTGGAAGAATTTGCAGACATCGCAGACATAAGTTGACAAAAAATCGAGTCAACTTACTTTGGTGTATCAAATATGGTGAAGCTTCCTCCAAGATGGTGGCAGAGCTTGGTTCAAGCCCAATCTTGGCATACCCACAGCAGAAAGGCCTGTCATCGAATACTACAGCAGGGTAATGTCTAAGCCCGAAAAGAATTACTGTGTCACCAGGAAGGAACTCTCAGCGATAGTCAGGGCAGTAGATCACTTCCACAAATACTATATGGAAGTGAGTACCTCATCAGGACCGACCATGCGGCCCTAAGTGGCTACTGGAGATAAAAAAGCAAATAGCTTGGTGGAAATAAAAGCTTAACCAGTACCATTTCGAAATCAAACGTCGCCCATGACATCATAGTAATGCGGATGTGTTATTTGGAAGACCGTGTTCAGAAGCCTTTGAGCATTGTCAGCGTATAGAATGCCACGAAGGAGTTGCCGATATTAGACACATAAAACTGGTAACTGAAAACAAATGGACCTGCGCACATATGTGACTGGAGCAGGAATCTGATCCAAACATGGGGAACTTTCTACCTTGGAAAGAAAACTGGACTCGCAGACCATCCTAGAAAGTGATTTCGGACAGAGATCCCATCTTCTAGGCAACATGGACATTTGTCACGTTCCCAAATTGCTCAATAAAACAATTCGGCAAATGGAAAAAATGTGTGTATTACTTTTTAGACCTTGGCTCAGTGGAGACGGGAGTGGGTAAAAAAATATATCAATAAACTTAAAATAAAAGCAATCTCAAAGATAATAATAATAATATTGTTTATTGACATACATATGTCAGAGTGTATTGCTATACCCTTACAAAGTGAATGTATAACTGGGGTTATGAGCAAATGAAACAGAAAGATGACTTGAGGTTCGTTACTTCATGGTATGCTTTCGTAAGTACGAATGATTTATGAAAATAAACAAATACCATACAGTGCGCGTCAAAATTATGGAACAAATTCGATATTTCGCAAAAATTCTGAAATAGGTCGATTTTTATTTTAAAATGCCGATTTTTTTATGTATATTCTAAAGAGGTTATGTTACTGGCTTTGACATGGTGACGTAATCGGTTTTTTTTTTCAAATTGGAATAGATGTCTTGTGATACCTCATCTGAACGGCCTTTCAATACTGCATTCAATGATAATAATTGATTATATATTTTTAACAGGGTGAACAAAAATTATTATTATATTTCAATAAGAGAATAACTTTACATCCAACAAAATAGAACAGTTAAATGAGATGTTCGAAATGCCATCCACCAGTCTCTTGACAATAAGCAAATCTACGGACACATTCCTCTTGCACATTGCGAATAACTTCCGGAGTAATTCTGTTAATTTCGATCCTAATTCGATTTTTCAACTCTTGTAGATTTTGCGGCCTATCTACATAGACCTTCGATTTCAAATAACCCCACAAGAAAAAATTCAGAGGCGTAATATCTGGAGATCTTGGGGGCCACTCTATCGGTCCGCGTCTACCTAGGAAAACAGTTATTAAAAAACTCGCGAACATCACGTGCATAGTGCGGGGGTGCACCATCTTGTTGCAACCCAATACTTTCATTTGGTGAGTTAGGATTGTTGGCGTTTGGAAAAATATCGGCAAGGCTAGGTATGAGTTCATTCCTTAAAAATTCCAAGTAACGCTCTCCTGTGAGATTTCCTTCGAAAAAATACGGGCCAATAATCCTGTCGTTTATTATCCCTGCCCAAACATTGACTTTCTGAGGGTATTGAGTATGGCCGTCCATCATCCAGTGAGGATTATCCCTACTCCAATATCTGCAATTCTGACGATTCACTGAACCATTCAGTAAAAACGTAGCCTCATCGGCAAACAGAATTTGTTTTATAATACGTGGATTGCGGTTATACAAATCCTGCATTATTTCACAGAACTCCACACGGCGATCGGGATCATCATAATGGAGTTGTTGATGTAGCTATACTTTGTATGGATGGTACTTTTCTGCTTTTAGAATACGTAATACAGAACTTTGGGATATGTCAAGGTCTGCTGAAATTTGTCGTCAAGTATTAAGAGGATTATTCTCTACACCCAATAGAACATCAAGTTTCACATTTTCTTCTATTTTAGGACGTCCAGCATCCGGAATATGTTTGACATGACCAGTTTCTCTAAATTTTTTCTCAATCTTACTGACTGCTGAACGACTGATAGGTCTATTTGGATACTTCGCATTGAACAAGTGGCATACCTCTTGCTGAGTTCTGGTTCTATCTCCGCATCCAATAAAAATTAAAATTTCTATGCGTTGGGTTTCACTTAAAGTAGCCATAGTTTACTTTTAGAACCTTTTCACTTAGAATTTGTGCAGAATATTTGTTGACTGACATTTATTTGACACTAACTTGCCTATTATGGCATTAATTTGTGATTGTCTTTTGTTTCCATTTTAGACTAGGAAATAGCTAACTATTAATATTTGGAAAGGATCCATTGGGTAATAGAGCACCGACTCACTTGTCTGCCAGGCAGTCTAAGGGATCAGAGCCTTGGCTCAAAAAAGTAAATTTTTTTATTTTTTAACACGCTTTCATTATCTTTACTTGTAACTAAATAACTCACAATGTAATAAAATATTGGAAGTAAATATTCACCCACTTCCAATCTTCAGAATAATCTGAAATGTGTCACACATATCAAGGATTGATGACAATACAAGAATTCCATAATCATAATGTAATAATAATAAATATATATTTTGCCAAACGCCAACAATCCTAACTCACCGAATGAAAGTATTTGGTTGCAACAAGATGGTGCACCCCCGCACTATGCACGTGATGTTCGCGAGTTTTTTAATAACTTTTTTTCCTAGGAGGTGGATTGGTAGACGCGGACGATAGAGTGGCCCCTAAGATCTCAGATCTTACGCCCTAGATTTTTTCTTGTGGGGTTATTTGAAATCGAAGGTCTATGTAGATGGGCCGCAAAATCTACAAGAGTTGAAAAAATCGAATTAGGATCGAAATTAACAGAATTACTCCGGGTTATTCGCAATGCAAGGGAATGTGTCCGTAGATTTGCTTATTGTCAAGAGACTGGTGGATGGCATTTGAACATCTTATTTAACTGTTCTATTTGTTGGATATAAAGTTATTCCTCTTATTGAAATAAAATATTAATTTTTGTTCACCCTGTAAAAAAATATCTAATTAATTATTATCATTGAATGCAGTATTGAAAGGCCTTCCAGATGAGGTATCACAAGACATCTATTCCAATTTAAAAAAATTACCGATTACGTCACCATGTCAAAACCAGTGACATAACCTCTTTAGAATATACATAAATAAATTGGCATTTTAAAATAAAAATCGATCTATTTTAGGATTTTTGTCAAAAGTACATGGCTTGCGAAATATCGAATTTGTTCCATAATTTTGACGCGCACTGTATAAGCAAAATCAAAATCAATCGCAATTGAGACAGTTATTAGGGCAAAAGGAATTTGGTAGAAGGCTTATCTGTGATTTTCCCCATCTGACGATTTAGTAGTACTACAGCTGTCAGCTGCCAGTCCGTCAAAATAGTGAAGTCCTGCTATTCCTTTATATTCACCATAAAAGATGACATTGCATCATCTAGAGATTTACCACAGAGTGTACCATACGTTGAATCTGCATAATTGGTCTCGGAAGGGGTCTCCGTATGATTTGATGTATTGGAAAGATTGGAAGGAGGCCTAATATTGAGTATCACCTTGAGGAATTGTTTTCAGAAAAAAGTCGAGGAGTAAAGAGGTTCAAGAGAACATATATACATACATGCGCAATTATATATGAGTATAACTGACCTGTTATATTGGATGGCCTCGAAGAGGTTGGGTATAACAAAATCTTGGGAGAAGCAGGAAATCCAATTCACAAATATGTATGGGTGCTCAGCAAAACCAGGCCACTTATTTTCCTAAACTTATCTCACAAGATTTCAATAAAATCCGCATAAAGCAAAGTTGATAGCTCCAATCCACCAGGAGAGCAAGACCTTTTTATTCTTCCCAATGTCTTTCGTTCGTATCGCCAGTGACAGACATAGTCCAAAACAATAACGAAGGCAAAATACGAATAAGAATCTCAAAAGGTGACTCCCTCCAGTAGACAAATTATATAAAGACCAACATACCAGATGATACCTCGAGGTAAAGCCACGGAAGCATAAATTAAAAGTATAAAGAAAACATTAATTAAGATCAGGCAGTAGATACACTCTAACGAGTATGGAAGTCAGCTGATGGGGGGTCATCTATTTCTCAATTGATTTTACCCAGAGAGAGTTGAATGAAGTCTTGAAAAGCATTCATGGAGAAAAATCAGAAGGACATCTAAGAATCAATAAAACTTTGGACAATATCAGGAAGAGCTTCTACTGGGATCAATGTCAAGATGATGTGGCGAACAAGTGCAGAAGATGTGCAGAGTGCGGCGCCACTGAAAGTCTCAAAACTAGGTACGAAGGTGAAATGAAGAAATACAACGTAGGCGCACCATTCGAATGGATTGCTATCGATGCAGCTGGACGTTTCCCTGTGACAGACGATGACAACAAATACATTCTTGTTGCTATAGACTTTTTTAGCCAATGGATGGAAGCTATGCCATTCTAGCCCAGGAAGCATCCACAATAGCCAGGTCATTAGTGGACAACATGTTCTGAAGATTCGGAGTACCGATGGAGCTACAAGGAAGGAATTTCAGGTCGAAGTTATTCAAGGAATACTGTGAACTGATGGGTATCAACAAGACCGAAATCTCGGTGCCTCACCTCTTCGTCAGATAGCATTGTTGAAAGATTCAACAGAACTATGGAGGAACATCTTTACAAGGTAGTGGAAAAACATCGAAAGGACTGGGACAAACACCTTCCACGATTTCTGATGACATACACAGCAGCCATCCATGATTCAACCAAGCTTACCTTGGCTAGTATCATCTTCGGAAAGGAGCTCCGATTGCCTTGTGAACTTGTGTTCGGATCACCAGGCAACCGAGAGGTTGAGGATAATCTGAGGGACAGCATGTTCATAATTCACGAAACAGCTCGAAAGCGATTGATACTGGCAAGTGACAGGATGGAAGCTCATTATAATTCTCTCAGGGGGAGTCAAAGAAAGTGACCAGGTTTGGCTGTACAACCCACACGTAGGAAGGAAGGCGTATTCCTCAAACTGACACCGTTTTGGGAACGACCATACAAGATTGAACGACGTGGTTCATAGAATCCAGCGCAGCCCTACGACTAAGATGAAGGTTGTTCATCTCGAAGGACTGGAGCTCTATCACGATCAAAATTAAAGGAGAGGCAGTGTTAGGAAATCAGTAGAGTCCGCCCCCTTTCATCTCGCACGTGCTAGACAATGCGCTGGCTAGGACATTCCGATGACGTCACAAAATCATCGATATGTTTCCAAGATGGTTCCGGAAATAACATTCCAGGAATTTATTGTATTATGTTTTTGATATTTAAGCAGGTTGCACATGACAGACGAATAGTTTATTCATTGATGATCGGAATAATTTCTACCAACCAGGTAGAAGGAAATCTTGTACAATTAAGGTAGAGTTCGTGTCTTACCTAAGAAAGACATCATTGTTGGAGAACGCCAAGCAACTGAAAGGAACAAACGTGTCCATTGCTAATGACTTGACTATCAAACAACGACAAGATTACAAAATACTGAGCAAACATTTGTACCTTGTCAAACAGGATAAAAACACAATCTGTTTCATTAAACATTATAAATTACACGTGAATAATAAAATTTACTGTGACTTAGAAGTCAGTGTGGAAATGAAATGAAAACCTATCAGTGCTCCTCTGCTTCCCAAAATCAGCAGAGCAGAGAAATTTTGAAGACAATTGATTGACCATTTCTATCTGACGTCAACAGAAACCAGAGACCAACATCCAGCTCATTTCCAGTAGTCGCTTGGCCCTGTGAAAAACCTCCAGCCCAGAAAGGAACAAGATGAAAAGAACAAAGTTGAAACCCGTTCGGAGGTATCTAGAAACACCCCAAAAATCCCCAATAATCCCCAGTCTTGAATATTCTTCATACATACGTTTTTTTAATATTCATTTTCTCTCCTTTCCTGTTGAATATTTTCATTCCAGTTGATGCTACGGATACTTATATAAGAGATTACAAGGCAATTAATATAGAAAGAGTTTCTACTGCGGATCTACTAGAATGTAAAAGCATGCTCAACAAACCCAAAAACGAAACATTTTCTATATTCCATAAAAAATAAGAGGCTTGCAAAAAAAAATCGATGAGCTACAGATTATACTCGAAGGATCCGACTACGTATTTGATTGTATAGTGCTTTCGGAAACCTAGAGGAAATATAACTTGAATCAGAACAGATTGGTGGGATATGACGCGATATACTAAGAGGGAGATTTGAATAAGTATGAGTATATATCAAAAATAATCTCATATATGAATCGAAGACAATTATTTTGAATGATTTCAAAACTATTGAATTACCTATAAACAATCATAACAAGAAAATTCAGTCCATATATCGCTCGCCGCCAACTTTTCCAATAGCATTCAACAGAACTGTATGAATATTTAAAAAGAAACAATCGAGCTTGTGACGTAAATATCATAACCAGAGATATATTGAGTGAAAATGATTACTGCCATGAATACCTAAACATTCCCCAAGAGAACAACAACATTTCCATGATTAATTAAAAAAACGCGTACAATGTATAAGCAAAACATGCTTTGGCCACATTTTCATCAAAACTGAAGAAATGTACGAAAATTTCCGTTCTTTGGTTTTCGAGAGCACCATATCTGACCACTCCTTTGTGATACTCCAATATGAGTTTATAGAACATACGTTGATCATAAAAAATTTTAAAAAATGCTTCCTGAAAAAACCTGGCAAAACGTTTATAGAAATGAGAATATAAATTAAGCGACTGAGGTGTTCATTATTGAATTTTAGCAATGCATTTCCGCATGTACCCGAAAACTAGAAGAAAAAAAAACAAATTGAGAAAAATTCCTAGATTACAAATGGTTTGGTGGCTTCAATAAATAAAAAAATGCGATGTACAAAAATGTTCATGAAAACCCAAACAATCAGGCAATGCAAAATGAATTCAAAATTCACAGAAATATATTGAATGAATCGATTTGGACTGCTGAACATGAATAGCATAAAGGTGATGTAGAAAAAAAATTACAATTGCCCAAAAAATATGTGGCGCGATTTGAAGAATTTCGAAAATGGGAAATATGAGGTTGGAATAAAAGAGATGAAAATTGGGGATATTATATTACATAACAAAAAACAATTGTCTGAAAATAGCCAAGGAAATGAAAGGTGGAAAAATATTTCATAGTATTAGAAATATTAATTCAATATATACTTATATCAGACAGATGACCCGAAAAAGAGCTGAAGAAGCCCCCGGAGACAATATTGAGGCAAAAGCGGTGGAGGAATGTGTCGAATACATTTTGATGCTATTGATTCATATAATAAATAAATCTCTAGTAACTGTACATTCCCAGACCTCTCAAAATCGCAGTCATTAAACCACTTCACAATTTCCTTCACTCCTCTCGAACATATTTTTTTTTAAAGATCATTGAGACCAGGATAATAGGATTAATGAAAAAATACAATTCGATTTCGGAGAAACAATTTGGGTTTATAGAGTGCAGATCAACTCAAGATGCTATAGCGGAGTTAACACTGAAAATATAAAACGCTCTGGATGCGAAAAAACCTGCTTTATGTCTTTTCATTGATCTGGCTGAAGCATTTGATACGGTCAGCCATCCAAACTTTCTAGAAACCATGGAAAATGTTGGATTCCGCGAAAATGTTTATCAGTTAATGGGAAGTTATTTGAGTGATCGTAAACAATGCGTCACTATTGATAATGAAGTAAGCAGCACTAAAGGGGTCAGCAGCGAGAAACGGTGCTCGGTCCTATCCTATTCAATCTGTATGTAAATTCACTGTTCGACTTACTTGTCCCTGCTGAAATAATAAGCTTTTCGAAGATGAAAACTGGACGGACTTGAAACAAAAGATAGTCAACTCTTTTCCCCAAATCGTAGAATACTTCAATAGCAAATGACTTATTACAATCAACCTTAAAAAAACTGTATTCCTCCCATTCACTAGTTACGAACCAAATCTTCCAGGCTATTGTGCTATCGATATACCAATTAAGGAGATACAATACAATTAACATTCACCAAAACTGTAGAATATTTAGGGATCACGCTGGACAGTAATCTTAAATGGAATGCGCACATGAAAAACCTGACACAAAAAATCAGATTCTTGGTATTTAAGTTCAAATACTTATAAAATATCCTCGGTCTCAAACACCTAAAAATAAATGATACATTATTTTTAGGTGGCTCATCACATTTATCATGGAATTGGGGAAAAATTAGCTCAGGAATTTGGAATTGGTACAGAGTTATATTAAAAATTATGCTGAATAAACCATACACCTACCAAAGCGATGATCTGTATAAGGAGACAGAAATGATGGACATTCGACAAGCTAAAAGTGTTGAACACAAATATAAGGCAAGAATAAATTTTATTGATATTCCAAGAATGTAATTGATATAAAGAATAACTGACCATGATCATGTATTGGAAACTTTTCCTTTTCAACTAGCTTGCACAATATTGTATCCTGTACAATTTTTTTCAGTATTAACAATTGTACCGCGCTAAAATATCATTTTCACGCAACAACTTCATATAACAAAGAATCTTCCTTTTGTGTCCGTCCCCAAATTAATTAATATCCGACCCCCAAGTATAGGCCCTGCCTGTGTCGGTTTTCGTTATTAATTTGCCACACTGGCTTGCAAATGTTGATTATATTATACTACTACTATGTTATTATGATTTTTGGTTAGTTAATAAATATTATCATTTTTAATAAGTTTAGTGATCCAATTAAACATATAATATTGAGGAGGTTTGTTGGGATTTGGATCAATATTGTTGGAGAAAAACCATTGTTTCCTTGCAACGTTTCGAATTTTATTCAATTCATCTTCAGGGCTCTGTAACAATGAGTTTTTGTAAGTTGAAGGGGTTAAGGAATAGTAAAAATTAAGAAACATTTAACCACAAGAATTGGAATATTCCACAATAAAATAGATTATTAAAAAAGGAAAGACTCGCCAAAAATTAGTTTTTCCGAGTTGGATGTGAATAAAAATAAAACATAAACAGATATTCTAGATACAAACGAAAAATACTTTCACGGGATCACAGGTTTAACATCAAGTGCGAGACAAACGAATACTGAGATAAAACGAAAAAAATATCCGTGAACCATATATTGATGGAGAAAAACAATTGTGGTAAAAACCGATAACAAATCATTTAGGAATCTGACTTATCAAGTTGAAATGGGACGTGTTCAATCCTTCTATGTCTCTCCTGGTATTGACGGTGTCTTGGTAGACAATTTCAATCATTTCGCTTAGAAGTCTTTTTCATAGGAAGGATTTTTATCAAGGATGATGGGGTCTTCGAAATTAAAAGAATGACAATTTTCTTTAGTATATCCCCCTAGAGCAGTGATATTTTGGGCATCAAGTTTTTTTGTGTCCCTATCGTGTTCAGATATGCGTTTTTTTAAATATCGGCCTGTCTGACCAACGTAGTTGTACAATTATAACAGTTGATTTTATCAACGACGTTAGATTGTAGGAGTTTTCGTTTTTTGGCGTGAATAAAACTTTTTGTCAACAGTGTTATATATTATATATATAAATATATCCATTACTAATAATCATTGTTAAAAAAGCGGCAAATTTTTCTATATCGAATTTCGGACAAGGTGACCGCTATTTATTGAGATGCCTGAGCATGTTTTTGGGACAAACTATTATCGATTTTCCAAATTTTTCATTCCATATGAAGTAAGCAAGGCATCCGATATTATCTAAAATACGAGAAAAACGTGTTTTCCTTCAGCAAAAAATTATGCAATAGGCAGTTCTTCAAATTTCCGAAGTTGCTTTGCTTACTTCATATATTTTATGAAATCGTATAGCGAGATTTCCTTTCTTGGGAAATACATTATGGAACAGTAGTTTTCCAAATTTTCGAAGTTGTTTCGCTAGTTTCTTCCATGTTTCGTTCTAAAATAGTGAATCGTAATCATCAATGACCTGCCCAATTCATGTTTGCGTGTATCAGTTTCTTACCCCATGGTCCAGAATTGTTCGTTCCTGGAAGATAAAAGTAGCTGTGTCGCCCTTGATAAGTGAAACAATAATAGTAGACAGGTCCTTCACCATATTTTGCAATCAATTTCGCAGCACGATGATTATCATATCCTACCAAGCTATCTGAGTATATCTGTAAATGGAAAGACATTTCAGTGGAAATGCGTCACTTCGTAACCAAATCCGATTTTCATCACCCGATCCTATCAACTGGATTCAAATATTGGTATAAGTCCCACAATCCCTTATACTCGAGTAACGTAATTTTTGTTCCTCGGAATCCAGATACACTAACTGCATTCTCATGAATTTAGATGTTTCTGAGGCCAAAGCTCAATACTTCATGAATTTGATTTGATAATTGATAATATTATTATTAGTGATAACAGGTTGAGTCGTAATGAGGCCAACAAACTGCGTTGATTGTTTAACAGCATATATAAGTATATATATATATATATATATATATATATATATATATATATATATATATATATATATATATATATATATAATAAAACGAAGTATTTCGACCGTACTAAATGTTAAGGAACAGGGAGGTTTTAGGTATGAGGTCTACGACTAATAAACACTCATTCGTTTTTCATAATTATCAATATTTCGTTAAATTCAATCAACATTATAAAATCTAAAAGAGCAAAAACAAAGGACATATTGACATAATGTGATGAACAATAATATAGGTACTACTCACAAAACATAGAGTTAGTCAATGATACAAAATGAACATATTCATGGATTGTTCAACAGCACGTTCTGACTAGGACTGTATGTATTCAAGTATCCATCAAATGATAGAAAGAGAAAAAAATAACAAAAAATAACTTTTTCAATAAAAAACGTATAACGAGGATATCTTCCCGCGACTGAGACGTGTTTCTTTCTTCCTTTTAACTGATGAATGCAGGTGAATTTTCTAAAAACTTAAATATATCAGGTACAGAGTATTGCAACATAAAACTTAACTGAACTAATTGTTAAATATTACAATAAATATTTCTCAGTTGACTTGCATCTGATTTTTAATTGACAGTATTTTCCTTTTTTTGTCGATATGGTACATTTCTAGGAACAATCTGCTTTTGTAATTATTCGCCTGTTCTAGTATTTTGACATTGGAAAAGTCGAATAAATGACCAGTTTTATGAAAATTTACTACTATCGTGCAAGACTTTTTCCTAGACGATAATCACTCTTGTGTTGGGTTAAACGTTGTTTCAACCACTGGGATGTCTATCCCACATAACATCATTGACATTCTAGACAGGAGAGTTCATAGATCAAGTTGCTCTTGTATAGTGTAGGTGTGTTAACAGAGGTTGAGTCGTGCAAATGTAACGAACAGACATACAGAGTTACTTTTTTTCTGTTACTGTTTTTCTGATTTTATCAATCAAAAGCCCCAAAAATAAACAAAAGCATATCTCCCTTATTCGGAGTCGTAGATATGAAATTCATTTCAGGTTTGAATTCGCGAAATAAAATTAATCCGAAGCCACTAGACGAGCAGACAGGATACTCAGAGGTACTCCCAGTGTATATACACTGCGGCATTTTATAGTCTCCCCCCCCTGTTACCTTTCGAACGGTTCGACGTAAAACAATATAAATAATAGTTAGAAAAAACTAAAAAACACGCTTTTATAGAAAACCATATTAAAAGAATAGGAAATAAGAGAAAAATTTATTTTATTTAAAAAAAAGCGTGGGGTGCATGGTATCGCCTCGGTGTGTAATGTACTATATAATTATTGATACCATGCACCCCACGCTTTTTTTTAAATAAAAAATTTTTTTTCTTATTTTCTGTTTTTTTAGTATGGTTTTCTATAAAACGTGTTAGTTTTTAAACTAATATTATTTCCACTTAGTGTGGTTTATTTATAAAAGCATGTTTTTTTAGTTTTTTTTTAAACTATTATTTTTATTATTTTTTTGCAAATTAAAAAATGGAATTTTTCCTTTTCAAATTAGGTAATCATAATCTCCGACCCCAAAAACCCCCACATACCAATTTTGAATAGAATCAGACCATAATCACAAAACTCTGCCGCCATTTTAAGGCCATACTGAATTTTTCAATTTTCACAGAAGAAATCATGATATTCGACGCCAAAAACCCCTACACACCAATTATGAATAGAATCACACCATAATCACAAAACTCGGCCACCATCTTGAATTTTTCAATTTTTATAAAAGAATCATAATATTCGACCCCAAAAATCCCCACATACCAATTTTGAATAGAATCAGACCATAATCACAAAACTCGGCCGCCATTTTGAAGCCGCCATCTTGAATTTTCCAATTTTTACAAAAAATCATAATATTCGACCTCAAAAACCCCCACATACCAATTTTGAATAGAATCAGACCATAATCACAAAACTCGGCCGCCATCTTGAATTTTCCAATTTTTACAAAAGAATCATAATATTCGACCCCAAAAACCCCCACATACCAATTTTGAATAGAATCAGACCATAATCACAAATCTTGGCCGCCATTTTAAAGCCGCCATCTTGAATTTTCCAATTTTCACAAAAGAATCATAATTTACGACCCCAAAAACCCCCACATACCAATTTTGAATAGAATCAGACCATAATCACAAAACTCGTCCACCATTTTGGAGCCGCAATCTCGAATTTTTCAATTTTGACAAAAGAATCATGATCTCCGACCACAAAAACCCTCAGATACCAAATTTGAAGCGATTCGGACCATAATCACAAAACTCGGCCGCCATTTTGGAGTCGCCATCTTGAATTTTTCAATTTTCACAAAAGAATAATAATATTCGACCCCAAAAACCCCCACATACCAATTTTGAAACGAATCGGACCATAATCACAAAATTCGTACGCCATATTGGAGCCGCCATTTTGTTTTTTCTTCACACAAAAATTTCTTAATGCATTGTCACCGGAATTATGTACACCTTCCAAATTTCAAATCATTCGTACGTCTGGAAGTGGGTCAAAATCGCGCCCAAAGGAGTCGGTTACAAACAAACAAACAAACAAACAAGTGAAGCTAATATAAAGCGTGTAAAAAAATGAAGGTATTGTATGATATCACCGATACTACTTCATGAAATGAAAGACATTATGATTGCCCGAAAGATGGCACATCAACTTCAAAAGTTTAAACAGCATGGAGGGTCATCTGGCACATCGTGGAAAAGATAATTCAATTCTCTTTCCAAACATTTTTTTTTTCTTCATTTTGTTGATATGTGACTTTGCGGCTTTTTATGCCCCCCCTCATAACTTTTGAACGGTTCGACGTTAGGTTCGACGTTAAACAATGAAAAAAATTTATTGTATGATATCATCGATACTACTGTTTGAAATGAAAGACATTGTGATTGCCCTGTAGATGGCAAGGAGGGCCACATCAACTTCAATATTTCAAATTGCATGGGTGGTCGTGGCAGATTGTTGAAAAGACAATTCAATTCTCTTCCCAAACATCGATTTTTTTTTTCATTTCTTTGATATGTGACTCTGCAGCTTTTTATGGTCTCCCCCTTATAACTTTTGAACGGTTCGACGTAGAACAATGAAAAAAAGTTTATTGTATGATATCGCCAATACTACTTTTTGGAATGAAAGACATTGTGATTGCACGATAGATGGCACAGGGGTCAAATCAACTTAAAAAATCAAATAGCATGGGGGTCATATGGCACATCGTTAAAAAGATAGTTCAATTCTCTTTCCAACCATTTAATTGTTTTTATCATTTGTTTTTTCACAATCTGCATTTGAAATGTCAAGCATAAATGCGGCTTTTTATAGTCCCTCCCCCTGTTAACCTTCGAATGGATCGACGTAGAACAATGAAAAAAAAAGGTATTGCGTGATATCACCAAATTTTTCAACCAGTTCCCTCAAATACTTTCAAGTTATTGGATGATCAGGGAATTTTTCATTAAAAATTCTCTCTGCTGCATGGAAGTTCCCACAGACTTCACGAAAAATGTAAATTGCTTCAGTTTTCTCTTCTATAGGACGTACACGAACCATGATAATGATTCAAAAACAAAATAATACCAGTAGAAGTAGAATGAAACTCTTCTTTAAATACAAATGCGATAATATGAAGAGCAGGTAAGTAATGATATAATCATTCTCACATTAGAAATTCTTAAACATCGACAAAATTATGCAATTTCATGATGGGCATTTCTAGGTTACTGCTGGATTATCAGTTCAATAAATCCAATAGATGATACCCTTTATAATTATGGTCATCAAAAATAAATAAGTTGGGTATTATTTGGGTATAATCTCTTGAAAAGGCTATAAAAGGCTATTGTATACCGAAACACGTGTCGTGGTTTCGTAAACCCAGTTTAGCGAACATAATTCAGTGAATTGAGTGTCTTTTGTTTACTTGAATATGAATTTTCTTCAACTATCGGCCGCATCAATTCAAAAAATTTGATTACTCTGACATGTTCTCCGAGATATTTTCGTATTATATAAGTGATTACTGAATGAGGTACTGCTTTGGACTAACTTGCATTCTAACCTTACTTTGAGGTTACATGCTCTTGGTTTCACTGTATAACAACGAACCGAATTGAATGAATTGAATATTGACATGAAGCTCACGTTTTTATAGTGTCGTCCGCACGGGAGCTAGTAGGCGGAGCTTAGGTTGTTGTGAAGTCGTACAACTGATAAAGGGTCTTGTTTTGTTTCTGTCATACGCGGTGAATTTATGGCGTCTAGACGGGTGTTAGAATTATGGATATGTTTTCTTTCGGTAGTAAATAAAATTGATTTTCTTATCTCGCTGGGAATGTACCCAGTAGCAATCAATAATCGTTGTTTACGCTTCTAGTTGAATGATTTATGCGTCCGGTCTACAAGGGATATTTCTTGGTAATTATTTTTAAAAGCATTTTATTTGTCTCCCGATAACAACGTATGGTTTTACGAACGTATGCTTATCAGCTGTTTCAGTCTAGCAGGTGGTCCATATTGACCTTTACTGTTTTATCAAGAATATTACGTTGTTTTGTATCGTAGAAAAATTTCTCTGTATTCACGTGGCTTAACACTCGTCCCAACCCTCTAAAAAAGTTGACAACTCAAATTTTTTTTTTTTTCAAAATAACATCACTTTCCACCAACAATAGCAAAAATGTTTTAACTTGCTGTAGTGTAATCCTATTCTAGCGACAAATTTTATAAGTCTTACTTTGACAATGACAATGGACTACGGTTTACATCTTCTAGAGGATAATTATACTCTATTACCAAA
>JAFIRS010000392.1:655000-764723 GCA_018342105.1 Gonioctena quinquepunctata
TCTATTTTTTCGACGTGCTACCTCAAAAGACAATGTCCAGTGAGCAGTCTCGATACCAGGTTCAAGTCTTTCTTGTCCAAGAAGCTGTTCAGCTTCCTTCGGCGATGAGCTCAGGAGCCTTTTCGCCTGTCTTCGCCGTGGAACCTCACTCCAGTGAGTTTCAATTCGGTCAGCTTCCCAGCGCCGAAACTCTTCGTTGATGTGGGCTCTGGAAAGACCACGAAAGGGTTCCGGTTCAGAAAACAAGGCTGTCTGCTTCTTCATTGCCTTTGTTTCCATTGCCTGGTACCCTCATCAGAGTAACCTGATTGTTCGAAGCCAGTTGTCTTTGGGAGAGTTTGCAGCCCCAAGTCAGTCTAGACTCACTACTATGTGACTTCGGAGGTTTAAGTGCTGCTTGGCTGTCTGAGAGGCTATAGATCTTAGGTCACCCCCCTGAAGCCTCTCTCGAATCATTCTTGATCGAACATTTCTATAGCATGGGTTTCTGCTTGGAAATGTGTTGGGGCTTTGCCTAAGGATTTTGAAAGCATGGAATTAGGACCCGTTACTCCCACTCCAGCCCTTTCGTCCATTGTATGCCATACTGATGAATTCATTTCTAGTTGAGGCACGTTAGTTGTGATTATATGGTGGTTGTTCATAACCACTTCATCATTCACTTCAGAGTCGTTACTAGCTGGCATAATATCTGTAGGCTTGGACCTGGATTCTAGGGGAATATTTTCCAGAATCTTCAGATGTCCAATCAGATTTTCAACTTCCAAGTTTGATGACTGGTGCAGTCTGCCGCTTCCTCCATTACACACAAGTGCAGTGGGGGAAGATTCAGCATTACCTCTAGTGCTGCAGTGAGGCACGTGAATATTGCCTCTGTGATTCGCAGACAGGCCCGCTGCACTTTATGCAGCTTGATTTGTGGTGAGTGCTGTTGGGTTCTTGGCCACCATACTTATGAGGAATAGGTACTCATAGGTTTGAAAATCGTTTGATATAACCAGTATATCATTTTCGGCTTCTAACCCCATGTCATGCCGAAAACTCTGAGGCACGTCCAGGTTGCCGCTGTACCCTTGTGAATAATATAGACTGTTTCTATGTTAGTCTCTGGTCGATTATGACGCTCAGGTATTTGATTTCATTGGGAAAAGTTAACTGAGTTCCACTTAGGATTGGGGCATTCAGTTCATACTAACTCTTCTTTGTGGACAGAACCACCACTGTTTTGTTAGGATTTACATTTAGTCGCTCCTATGCGCACCATCTATTGATAATATTCAGGGCTGTCTGCATGCGATTGGATATTATCCCGTCATGTATGCTCCTCATAGTGACGACCAGATCAGCGGCGTAACCTCGAGTCGTAATTCCAGATTAATGTAGCTTCAGAATCAGATTATTCACGGTCAGTGACCACAGCAAAGGCGATAGGACCCCACTTCGAGGACAACTTTTTCCGCTGTCGTTTTCTCTCCAATAGCAGGTACAATGATTCTGCTTCTAAGCATTGCATTTATCCATCTGATCAGTGAGGTGTTTATATTCCTTTCCTCTAGCGATCTGATGATGGAATCGTGTGGGGTGTTATCGAAAGCACTCTCTATATCTATGAATTCACATAGAGTCATTTCTCTGGCCAAGTATGTCTTTTCAATGCATTCAACTAAGCACTGTAGAGCATTGATCATTGATTCGCCTGCTTAATAGGCGAACTGTTTTCTGTGAAGTGGTCAGTCCAAAAGGATCCCACTTCTTATATAGCAGTCTATTTTCTCCATTGTTTTCAGGAGAAAGGAGGTAAGACTTCAGTTATGGGGAGATGGGACTTCAGTTCATCTGCTGAACGTCTCCCAGTCTTTAGTATGAACACCTCTGCAGCCTCCCTCCAGGCTCTCGGTATGTGACCAAAAAAAAAACTGGCCTTGAATAGCTTTTTCAGGAAGCGCCTTCTTATTTCAACGCTATTCTGTGATAAGACGGGTAATATTCCGTCTTTTCCGGTCGATTAAAAAAGTAAGAAGCCCTTAATGGCCCATTTGATCTTTTGGGTGGTGAATATTTTCCTCGTTAAGCTCCTGTTGGTTCTGTTTGGGTTGGTGACAACCTCTTCCAGCTGAGAACAACCTTGGACCTAGAAAAGTGTATCTGGATGAGAACACTTTTTTCCCTCTGGTTGCATATCCACCATTCTGCTTTTTGATCAGACCGATGCCGTTGGTATGTTCTTTAGGAATAACTTTCTAGACGCGTTGGGCTGGGGCCAATTCCGTAATCCCTCCGCACATTTGCCTCCACCCTGAATTTTGGCTTTGGATACCCAGCAGGGGTTTATCATCAATTATTATTTTTGAAATATTTTGTCCAACATTATTTTACCTCTATAATATTTATGGAATAATCATCATGATTCGTAATGTACACTTGCCCAAAATGTCTCAACAATTGTTTTCGACTATGAGTCTTCTGGGCCTTCTCGTCAACATGTGTATGTATCCAATTTAATTTGTTTTTCTGATTTGTTTTTGTTGAGTTGCAATTTCATCGCACGTGATGCGTGGCAGATGTTTTACGGAATGCATTTTGCGGTATCATGTGCGATTCAATTATGCAAAATTAAAATAACAGTTGGTACGCTGTTAGGATGATTACAGAACTGTTGGTCCATATATTCGATGTTATTCAGTTTGATATTGTGAATAATTTCACGCAGCGACCGGCAAAAAAAATACTGAAACGATATGGAAGAGTTATATTCAGAGAGAATTTGAAAAGATAGAATTTTTGAGAGTAAGAGACTTGTATGGGTTAGAAGATGGAAGCTTCACTTTTTCTTGGTAAGTTATTATATATATATATATATATATATATATATATATTTAAATATTAGTTCAATTTAAAAAGAATGAAAAAATGATGTAATAATACTTACATATCACATAAATATCTGCTATGTTTGTTTTGCAATTTTTCTATACATTTTACTTTTCTGGAACCTTGTACCAATTTCTCGTCAACGCACATGTCTCCAAAGTTCAGCACCGGAGTTTCTCTATTGTCATTAGTATGTTGCTAACAATACATCCAATGTGCACAACCTGTGAAAAAGATATAGAAATCAAAATTTATGAATAAACTTCGAGGTCAATCTTGTCACTTGGGTCCAGCCATCATAGCTAAACAATGACTTTCAAAAAAATAATGAAAATGTAATCTCAATTTTCATCCTGGCCTGAATGTGTTTTTTAACATGTTTGTCACGTGAACTTATACAACACTCATTGATCATGATATATTTTAGAGGTCATCCAGTATTGAAACGACCTGTTGGTAGGTAGAGAGGGGGAAAACACGAGTGGACACGATTTGATGTGCTACGGCGAATCTTCACCAGTGTCTTGGCATGCAGCGTTTGAAAGGTTAGGTTTGTTTAATTAATAAATAGGTAGTGCAGTTATTTATTCAATTTTGCAATAGTTTACTCGTTACCCTGCCAAAATGCCCAATGGTAAGTACTATTCAGTAGCGGAAATAGAAATAGAAGTGTTAGGAAAGTTATAGGAGTGTAAGTTCTCTACGTCTCGTGAATCGCCTATACTAAACAATTTGGTACGCCTATGGAATTTCTATTGATAGCCACAGTTAGACAATGGCTCGGGTATCTTCGAGAGAAATTGGTTGTTAGGTGGGGAAAGGCCAAAGAGGTCGTTTCAATACTGGACGAACTCTATGGTCTTTTTAGCTTCTTGTACACCTGACGAGTACGCACTGATGAAGACCTAAGGGTTGAAAGCGCTTTGCTACGATTTTAATAAATTATTTTATGCACGAAATACAATTTTTCTTTCATTGATTAATCGATACGTGCACACAGTCATACTTTTCACTTCTTCTTTCAATATAAAACATCCAGAGATGAAATAGGAATAGAAACTGTCAAGGAAAAACCACTCACCTTCAGTGTCCTATCCATGACGTTGACAATAATGGAGGGGCCTTCCACAGTGGAGCTGCAATACCCAATATCCGAAGAACACTTCTAGGATTCACGAGAACACTCAAGAGAAAAAATAACAGGTAGTTTTTAAATCGGAACTAAACAAAGTGAGCGTATTCGTGCCGGACATTCCTTTCGGGTATTTTGGTGACTTTTATCCATTCATTCGAACATTTTTTTTTTCATGCTCATAAACTAAGTATAACCCACAAACGTATATTCACTAGTTACTCTATTGCACTCGAGCAGAGATTTTGACAACATTTGATTAAATTAAGATAGATTTGGCAGGTTAGGTAATTTTGAGGATTCATTTCAATGAAAGAAATATCATTTGCCTATTTTCTGAATTCATTATTCATATGTTTGATCAAATAACCACGAATCTTTTCATAAAACAGTACATTTGACTTCAAACAGAGCACCAAGTTGGCACTACTGAATCCTACCTTGAGAAAGGATAAACATCATTTTTCATAGTCGTACCAACTGAGATGGGATACGGTAAAAGAATGCGATGAAAAGAGTATTTGAAAAAGGGTAAACAACATAGCCAGATATTCTATTGTTGTTATGATGTATTTCCTTTTCAAAATTTTCAAATAAAATTAAATTTTTCAATCAAACGTATCATAACAAATGGCAAATATTTTATTATGATGACTAGTTATTAATAAATAATAAAATGAAAATAATAAAAATCAAAATGATAATAACAATAATAACATCATCATAATAATTGACGCCCAACGCGGACCAATAATGATGAATATCAGAGTCATCATTACAATATATATATATATATATATATATATATATGGACTACAAATATTTTTTTAACGAGTATTTTTATTGTATAGAGTAAATAAAAGACTCGTTACCATTTTTCCACCACTTTTTCTATTTTAACATTTTTCATATCACAAGTGCCAAGCGTTGCAATTTGGCAACAGCAAGTATCTTAAAAACTGCAGTGTCATATTTATAATTTATAATTAATTTATAATATTACCGGAAAAAAAACTGATTATGAATAAAAAAGTATATGGGCGCTAATGGGTTTTAATGAGCCTTTTTCCTGAGAATAGTGTGGCAAATGTGTCACGAGAGGCAGCACTAGTGATAGGGACGAACAACATCAAACCTTCTCCATTCAAGGAAGTGTTATTTAAGTGATACAGTTGAATTATTTAAAATAATTGAGTGAATGAAGAAAAAAAATATTAATAACCACAATGCCAACAAAATATTGTGGTTTTGCGAACTGTAGTTTGGATAATCGATATCCAGAGGGAAACGTGTTTTTCATACCATTCGTAAAATCCCACATTGTTGAGGATGGATTTGATAAATGGATCCATGCCTCGAGGAGAGTGGATTTAACAAAATAAACAATAAATTTATATTCATATGTTTGCTCTGTACATTTCATTGGTGGTAAAGGTCCAACTGAAAAAAATCCTGATCCACTTCCTGCAACGATTAGTAAGGCATGTTAGGTAAATGTTAAGGGGTCGTGCTCATGCTCCCTGAAAATAGGTGTTTGACTTTTCTGACGTGTTTTTGCCTCTGAACACGAATCCGAAAGAAAAACGCGGCGATTTCATACCGTTTCCGAAATATATTGACTTTTTCCTTCTTCAAGAGGTCATTTTTAGGCACAGTTTTCGCGCAGAAATATAACTCACAATGCCCCCTTTTTTACCAGCTCAAACTACAAACACCAATTCAATCATTTTCGGTACACCTTTGACAGATGAAATTTAGTAAATGTGAAAAGTTAGGTTAGGCGTAAATGTTGAATAAGTAGTATTTTTTCTATAAAACCGGCTACATTTGGTGCTAAGTTGTATCGAAAATGAGAGACATGGTGTTTGTAGTTTGAGCTGGTGAAAAAAGAAGGCATTGTGAGTAATTTCTGTGCGCGAAAACGGTGCTTGAAATGGACCTCTTGAATCATGTCCACTGTAATTATTTCTTTTTTTATTTCGGAAATTTAGAATTTTTGACAAGCAAGCCACCGTTTTAAGGTTGCTACATCATTATCCTCCACATTCGCATATTTTAATTCAGCTCCTGGAACGTCGTCATATGTGAAAAACAATTTTTTTTATGTTTATTTTCACATGTATTTGAATGTGAGTTACTACTACTAGCGCTGCTAGTGGGCAATTTTTCGTACTTGAGGAAAAAGGCTCATTGAATGCAACACTGAATAGTGGAGGCCTCTCCACAGTTGAGCTCCAAAATTCAAAGTTCATTATTTTGAATGAAAAGTGATGAGTAAACAGAAATATTATTATCACTTGCGCAAAATTTTTCCACTATTTTTTCCATAATCAGCTAACCAGAATCTATAAAAATCTCTAATTGAATTTTAAAAGGGAAATTAAGGTTTTAGTTGAAATTGCATAGAAAAGAGGTTATCTCTTCCGTTCAAAATGAATGAAAGTAACCCACCTGAGATATTCCTAATTTGAATAATTGATATTATGAACATAAAAAAATTGATGATTCGGAGGGTTTGGAAGTCAAAACCTTCATGGACTCGACTACTTCGTTTTATGTAATCTAATACTGTGAATTTATCTCTACACCACTGATTCCAACGGTCATCCTCCAAAAACGACTGGGCATAGTGAGATCCATATCTCCATTAGATACGATTTTCGCTGAAGCAGAAATCATTGAGTTTGGGACAGACTTTTATCAAAAGGGTAGCCTGGATATATAGTATTACGGAAGAAAGCATCAGTGCGGATATATTTGTCTTCAGAATGGGGGATGGAATTGACTGGGGTTAGTTTGTAAAAATATGTGTGCATTTAATTTCGGAAATCAGAGTATACTATCAAATAACCGTTTTCAATCTGGAAGTATTTGGTGTACGCTCGACTAGATCGGAAATACAGGGTGTCATTAACTCGATGGCCTATTGGACTTCTGGAAAACGGGACACACCAGTAATTTTTAACCAATCAAATTGGGTTTGTTTGACAGATCACTATGGCAATGTACGTATTTTAGTGAAATTTTTTCTCTCTTGGGTACCCAACAGCGAATTAAATCGGAAATTTTTTGACGTTTCAATGACAGAATAATATTTTTTCACAATACTGGTTTTTCTATCTTTATTTAATTTTGATACTTTCAAATTACATAGTTAAAATGTTTTCTATATTCTTTGAACACCTTCTTTCTTCTCAAATTTTGAGTAGTTTAGAAGCAAATATTCCTTGAACAATTCGAAAGAAATTTTCTTCCTTTAAATAGACACCACAATCTTCTAATAATGCGAGTGAATAAGACATAGTACGATGATTCATCATACATCAGACAATGTTATGCATATTTTACATACAGCATGATTTTCAAATCGATACATTTTCAAAATAAAAAAGTTTGCGTTCGTTTCGACTGCACAATATTCTTTTTACTACAAAACACGAGTTTTTGCTGATGTTTTGTACTGTCAAAATACGATGATCACAGCTCCCTATGATGTTCGCTGACGCTGGTTGTGAATGCTATGCAATAAAGCGCGTATAGAAAATTAATAAAAACGCAAAAAAGCAATTTTCCTCCACTCGTAATTACTCAAAACTCATATGTAAAATTGAAAAAGAACTATGGTCAATCTTGAAATGTTATTTGCATGCAACTACAACAAGTAGAAATTAACAATTTATAGGCTAAAACGCTGCCGAAACTGTGACGCAAATTCAATCTGTGTATGAAAAACCGTTAAAATTATGATTTTCTAACCCTTGTAGTATCTCTGAGTAACTATAAAGTGATAGAATATGATCTTTTACGTCCTAAAATAGTGATTTTGTGCTACTACAATGATTAGAAATCAACAATGTATAGGCTAAGAATCCATTGGTGACGAAACTAAACCTGTTCATGAAAAAACTAATGAATTTTGTATTTTCCACCATTTGTAGTAGCCCAAAGTTGAAGTGAAATGGAGAATATAATATGCTACATTGTAAAATGGTATTTCCGTGCAACTACAATAAGTAGAAATCGACATCTCATAAGCTGAGAACCCATTGCAGCCGAAACTGCAAAGCACACTAAATCTATATATGTATCTATATGGAAAATTGATGGAATAATAATTTTCTTCTACTTGCAGTGACCCAAAATTATATAAGATTTCAGAATATAATATGCTTCGTTCTAAACTGGTATTTTCATGCAACTAAAAAAGGTAGAAAATAAGAATGTATAGGCTAGGAATCTATTGGTGCCGAAACTGCGACGCAAACTAAATTTGTTCATGAACCTATATAAGAATCACAGGCTCTCTGACATTCTTTTGCATTTGCGAGAAATAAGTTTTAACAAGGTTTCGAGAGCTGGGGGCTGGATTTAGGTAACAGGAATCAGCCCATTCTTGCTTCTTTTCCATCCCAATCGTACTGCATTCTGTTCAACTCCTTACCACTGCTGAACCTGGTGATAGGTTCTGTCGGTGGTAGCGATGAAATATAAAATTTATTATATGCTGATTTACTGAAGCGTACATATCTATAGTTGTACAATGCGAGGATGGAGCATTCTCCAGTTTTAGCAATGATCTCTGGATCAGCATTTCGGTTTTTGAATATCTGGACAACCTCATTCAATTCTGGGTTTTTTCGGAATACATTAACACATTTCATTTTTCCTTTATTGAAGAGTACTGATGTTGTATCATAGCCGTTTCCGTTAACCGTTTTCAATGTCGGAGGCATGCGTAAATGCGTTAAATCTTCTATGTATAAGGCATTTGGGCAATATTCTGGAGATATAAATTTCGGAGACGCGGTGTATCTCATCGACGGAAGATACTTATTGCACCGAGTCGTTTGGTTGTTACAGTGGCGTGAAAAGTATGTCATTAAACAACTATGGATATGTACGATTAACAAAATCAGGATATTAAAATAAATTCAATATTGCATCGCTACCATCGACAGAAGCAACAGCATTAATTCCGAACCTATCACCAGGTTCAACAGGGGTATGGAGTTGAACAAAGTGCATAACGATTAGGATGGAAAAGAAGCAAGAAAAGGCTGAATCCTGTCACCACACTTGAGCCCGCAGCTCCGGAAACCTTGTTGAAACTTATTCCTTACAAATGCAAAAAAGGATGTCAGAGAACCTGTGGATGCAGGTAGGCTGGATTAAAGTGCTCCGTTATATGCACGAATTGCAATGGTACCTGTGATATTTCGCAAGTTCCATCACAAGATAGCGATGAAGAGAAAGAAACGGAGACTGCTCTCGAGCAAACGTATGATGAAATCGAGGAAACAGAGGATAACAACAAAGCTGATAATCCCATCGCGGATGATGTGGAAGAAAATTCTATCTGTGTCAATCGGTAATGAAGACGATGAAGTCGCAACTCCTGGTCAATCAAGGATAGCGAAGCGAAGGAGAATGCGCTGAATTTTGTAGTGCATTGCGAGTGGATTAGGCCTAATGGTGGTGGGAAAATGAGTTTTTTGGCCAAAACTCGTGTTAGTAGAATTTGTGCCGCTCGTACGCTGAAACTATTCATTCTACAGAAAAAAGATCAAGAAATTAATTATGGGAAATTTTCTCTCGTTTAATTCATTACAAAAATATTTTCATCATAAAATGAGTCGGAAAGGAAATATTATCAAAAAATTGTTTTCAGGCGCCATTTTTATTTTATTTTCATTTTAAAAATACCGGAGAACTTTTCAGGTTACTCGTTCTTTGAATACCAAATGACTGAATTAGCATGAATAACTAAAATCAGTAGAAAATATAAATTTGAGTTATTTGAAGAAAGCGATATATACTTTTTTATACTTGTCAGGTTGCGAAAGTAACTCCATGAAGGAACCATGAAAAAGTATTAGGTTTTCTATAAAATTTGACACCACAACTACAAATCACCCTGTATATTGAGCGGATTAGAACGAAGGACTTCCCTAAACCGCATTATTTTCAGGAATAAAAAGTATATCTGAAGTCAGTCTTGTTTAATTCATTACATAACTATGTTCGTCATAAAATGAGTCGGAAAGAAAATATTATCAAAAAACTGTTTTCAGGAGCCATTTTTTCAATATGGTTGCGCGAGTGCCACAATTACGAGGTGGCACAGTAAAAATTCGGAAAAAGCTCGTCAAAATCTACAAAATCACCAATTTTCAAAACTCCCAAAAAACTTTTCAGGTAACCTCTTCTTTAAGCACCAAATGACTGAATTAGCCTGAATAACCAAAATCAGGAAGAAATATAAATTTGAATTGTTTGAAAAAAGCGTTATCTCTGCTTGTTATATATTTTTTTATACATGTCAGGATGCGAAGGTAACTCCTTGAAGAAACCATGAAAACGTATTAGGTTTTCGATAAAATTTGACACCACAACTACGCATCACCCTGTATATTGATCGGATTAGAACGAACGACTTCCCCAAACCACATTATTTTCAGGAATGGAAAGTACTTCTGAAGTCAGTCAGTCTTGTTCAATTCATTACATAACTATGTCCATCATAAAATGAGTCGGAAAGAAGATATTATCAAAAACTGTTTCAGGCCCAATTTTTCCATAATGGCGGCACGAGCGCCAAAGTTACGAGGTGGCAAAGTAAAAATTCGGAAAGAGCATGTCAAAATCTACAAAATCATCAATTTTCAAAACTCCCGAAAACTTTTCAGGTAACCCCTTTTTTTATTTTTTTTTTTATGTTCTGGTTCCCACGGAAAGGGATATCCTGTAATGTTCAGAGAACATCGTGGGAACCAAGGGAAAGAAGGTAGGAGTTGGTGTTCTTCTTAAATTTCTGGAGGTTGTATGCCTCGGGGAACACCTCCCTACGCAATGAGTTCCAAAGCCTCGCTGTTCGTTGGATGAACGAGTCTTCGGAAAGTGATGTTCTGCAGGTCTCCAAAGTGACCACGAAGGGGTGTGATGACTGAACTTGATGGACTAGTCTCGAAGAGACTGCCAAAGCAGGAACGATTGTTGATATTTCAGAAAATATAAATTTGAATATTTTGAATATAGCGTTAACTTTGCTTGCTATATATTTTTTTAAACCTGTCAACTTGGAACAGTAACTCCATGAAGAAACCATGAAAACGTATTAGGTTTTCGATAAACTTTGTCACCACAACTACGAATCACCCTGTATATTGATCGGATTAGAACGAACGACTTCCCCAAACCGCATTATTTTCAAGAATGAAAAGAACATCTGAAGTCAGTCTTCTTTGATTCATTACATAACTATTTTCATCATAAAATGAGACGGAAAGAAGATATTTTCAAAAAACCTTTTTTGGCCGAAAGTTTTTCAATATGGCGGCGCGAGCGCCAAAATTACAAGGTGAAAAAGTGAAAATTCGAAAAGAGCATGTCAAAATCATAAAATCACCAATTTTCAAAACTCCCGGAAAACTTCTTAGGTAACCTCTTCTTTGAGCATCAAATGACTGAATTAGCATGAATAACTAAAATAACAGGAAAATATAAATTTGAATTGTTTGAAAAAACCGTTATCTTTGCTTGGCTATATTTTTTTTCATACATGTCAGGTTGCGAAAGTAACTCCATGAAGAAACCATGAAAAAGTGAGGATGCTGAGTGTGCCATTTCCGTCAGTCATCAGTTCGCAAAATTTGATTCTTCTATCAAGATCATCATAACCCAAATCTTGCAAAGTTTTCTTTTTATACGGAAAAAACGTATGAAGCTTCAGAACTTTCCGCACCGATTTATGGCAAATCCCCCTTTTCCTTGCCGCTTTTCGCGACGAAAATCAAGGATTCATTGCAAATCGTCTGAGTACTTCCACAATTAACGTATCTCTTCGTGGCTAATATCTGGACGACGCTAAAAATGGTTGCAGTTCTGAAACAATTATCCTGTTTCGCAAACAGTTAAATTTTATATCTTTTCATCCATAGAACGAACCATTGTCGCGAATCCAAGAAACTCCAACAAAACTCAAGTAATTAAAAGCAATGGAAACATTCTTAAAAGTTGAATATTCACAACCCAAAAATAACTTGACAATGTGAAAGAGAACTTTAGCAGCAACTACACTCGCAAAACAAACGATTGAATTCCATACTCGAGATTTCAAAAATCCTTTTCGTCCAATAACTCTTCACCACACGGTTTCAAATACGCTGAAACTAATTTAACACCCATAGACGTTATAACTACCTGAAAATACGAAGTAACTCAGTACATTGGTCTTTTTTGTTTCCCTGCCGATCAATAATGTAAAAACGTCCCAGTTTGTATTTCCATTGATGTCATTTCTTCAGTTTTTGCGTGTTTTGAGTTTTCGATAAAATTTGACACCACAACTACGAATCACCCTGTATATTGAGCGGATTAGAACGAACGACTTCCCCAAACCGCATCATTTTCAGGAATAAAAAGTACATCTGAAGTCAGCTGAAATAATTGCTCTCGAAAATGGGATCCTGCATTCAAAACTAATTAAAACAACGACATTCCTCACGATCAAATGGGAATTGAGCAACCAAATTTTCTGCCGGCAATTTGCCGACGTCACGTCGTTGTACGCCTTGAACGTGGACGGACTCGCGATGAAATGCGTTACGACGCATGTTGATACTGGTATAACTGATGGAACGAACGTGGGTGCCATTACTGCGCCGATATGATTAATTTATAATGATTATATTTTTTCTCAATAGAATCCACAGAATATGAGTTATCACCCACTAGGAGATTTTGGAATTTGAAATCCTTGGTACTTGAAAACTGAAATATATCCACGTCGGACCCTGTGGTCATTTATGTGCACATGATATCAATATCATATTTCTAAGTCCCCACTGCTATCAACCCAGACAGCACCGTATATTCCTGGAATATTCCCTGAATATCCACAAAAAGAAGAATATATTCCAAATATTCATAAGATATGCCTAGAATATATACAGAGTGGCCACTTTTTCAATGGGATTGTATTGGTAACTTTTAAACCATAAGAGTTAGAAGGTCGGTCAAATGGAGAAAAAGTTGCATTCATAGAAGCATTGTCAAGCAGTTCAAACAAATCGAAATTTTCAGGGCCGGTTATTGAGATACCATAAGAAAAGTAAATTCTGTCATTTTGATTTTTCTTTTTTTCCCACTTTATTTCGAATATTATCAGAAAATGTCACAGGAGTTTTTTATTCGACAGTAAATTATCCTCAATTTGACATAATCAGATTTCGTATCCAACATTTCGTACGCTCTGGGCCACCCTCAACCTCATTTTTTTCAATACGGACCTGCATATTTTATGACACTTTTCGAAGTAACTTTTAATGCTGAATTCGACGATATACCATACAATGTCATTAAAAGTTGATTTTCAGGTGATTTTGACCCTTAACCAAATTTCTTTGGGTCGGATCTGTATTACATTTAGGTACCTTTAGTTCAATTAACAACATGCAATACATTTCGATAAGAAAATCAAGTGACTCATCTTCAACTGAATGGAACGTAACAGAATCAAAGCAAGAAACAAGTAATAATTATTTACAAATTTCAAGAGGTGAAAAACCTAATTAATAATAGTTAAACGAAACTATAATTTAATGAAAGAAAAATCAAATGATTATTCGAAAGTAAATGATGAACATTGAATCCATACTTCTTATACATTTGCTTATTTCGTCTCCTTGAATACCTTCCAATACATTCTCAATCTTCTCGCGAGGAATCATTATTGTTGGATTTGTCATTTGTTCCGTTGAAACAAATTACAGACTCGAACTTTATTTTGAGATCATTACGATATAATTTTTGCAAGGCTTGGTATTCAAATTTAAAATCATTGTATTCGCGTCTCTTGACTATTTTATTAACAGCAGTTTTTGATAAATTGCATTCACTGGCCACAGTTCTCGATTTTTTTTTTGGGTTCAATTGAATTTGGGTCAGAACATTGATATCGTTGATAGACTTATTTTTGCTTACATACACACAACTCTAGGTTTATTGAATGTATTATTTTCAAGTAGTAGGCCGTGGATAAAAAAGAACATAACAAGAAATGTCATATTATTTGTCACTTCGTTTATTATTGTGTCACAAGAACTTGTCATTGAATACTTTTCTGAGTAATTTCAATTTAACTTATTCGATATGGTAAGATACACATATGAAGAGAAGAGAGATATGTACGAAGTGTACATAAAACTAGATAGAAATTCGTTCAAAGCACAACAAAGGTATGGTGAATTATATCCTGAAAGAACACCAAATATTAAAATATTTCGACGTTTATCTACAACGTTACTTGCACATAATTCATTCATCAAACCTAGAGGTCCTTATGTACGACGAAACGATCCTCTTGAAGACATCAATGTTCTGGCCCAAATTCGAATGAATCCAGGAATAGGATCGAGAACTATGGCCAGTGAATGCAATTTATCAAAAAGTGCTGTTAATAAAATACTCAAGAGACACGGATACCATGACTATAAATACCAAGCCGTGCAAAAACTATATCGCAATGATTCTGAGAGAAGGTTGCAGTTCTGTAATCGGTTTCAACGGAGGGTGCGGAATAACAACAATTTTGCGCACAATATCATTTGGGGAGACGAAACGACATTCACGAATTCTGGCATGTTCAATCGGAGGAACAAACATTTTTATGCCACAGAAAATCCTCACTTAATTCATGAAGTTAGACATTAATATCGTTTTTCTCCGAACATATGGTGCGGTTTGTTGAATAATAAATTACTGAGACCCTATTTCATTGACGGCAACCTAACCGGAGCAAAATATGTAGAAATTATAGAAGAAATGTTGGATGATCTTCCTATACGGTATCGGCGTAATAGTCCATGGTTCCAACAAGACGGATGTGGTCCACACAACTCAAGAATAGTCACAGACTATCTAAATCGAACTTTTCTCGATTCATGGATTGGAACAAGAGGTCCAGTAGCATGGCCTGCCAGATCTCCGGATTTGAATCCGCTGGATTTTTATTCGTGGGGATTTCTCCAAAATAAAATTTATGATACTACGAACCCGACAATAGAGATTATTCGCGAGAAGATTGAGAATGTATTGGAAGGTATTCAAGGAGACGAAATAAGCAAATGTATAAGAAGTATGGGTTCCAGAACCGCAAAGTGCATTTTACAAAATGGTGGACATTTCGAACACTTACTTCATTAATGTTCATCATTTACTTTCGAATAATCATTTGATTTTTCTTTCATTAAATTATAGTTTCGTTTAATTATTATGAATTAGGTTTTTCACCTCTTGAAATTTGTAAATAATTATTACTTGTTTCTTGCTTTGATTCTGTTACGTTCCATTCAGTTGAAGATGAGTAAGTTGATTTTCTTATCGAAATGTATTGCATGTTGTTAATTAAACTAAAGGTACCTAAATGTAATACAGATCCGACCCAAAGAAATTTGGATAAGGGTCAAAATCACCTGGAAATCAACTTTGAAGGACATTGTTTGATATATCGTTGAATTCAGCGTTAAAAGTTATTTCGAAAAGTGTCATAAAATATGCAGGTCCGTATTGAAAAAAAATGAGGTTGAAGGGGCCCAAAGCGTACGAAACGTTGGATACGGAATCTGATTATGTCAAATTGAGGATAATTTACTGTCGAATAAAAATCTCCCGTGACATTTTTTGATAATATTCGAAATAAAGTGGGAAAAAAAGAAAAATCAAAATGACAGAATTTACTTTTCTTATGATATCTCAATAACCGGCCCTGATAATCTCGATTTGTTCGAACTGCTTGACAATGCTTTTATGAATGCAACTTTTTCTCAATTTGACCGACCTTCTAACTCTTATGGTTTAAAAGTTACCAATACAATCCCATTAAAAAAGTGGCCACTCTGTATATGCTTCTGGCACATTCAAGAAATATTCGAAAAGAAATATATCTGAAATATTCACAGATGAATATACCAGGAGTATTCTTCTTGGAATATTCCCGTATGAATACTCATGGAGTATTGATGTACGAATGTTCATGGAATATTCACGATCGAATATTCCGTTTTACGTAGGGGAGAGTCGAGTAATGGGAGTCAGCGGGCCAGTCAGCGCCCGCACCACTGAGAATCGACCGTGTTTTGTTTTTGTGCTCCGCTGATGTAATTTTATGTCAATGCAAATTAGAGGGTAAGTGCCGCCGCTGATGTAATTTTACGTCAATGCAAATTAGAGGGTAAGTGCCGAATATCTTGCAGTATGCGATTAAGACATTTACACGTACTTAGACGTTTAAAATTGTGATGTTCAGTTCAGATTATATCAGTGTGTTAAAAAATTTTTGGAACGGAGTTCCTTATCGCGCGTTGCGAAAGGGGGCTAGACGGAATAAATTAAGACCAAAAGTTGTAACGACACGTTTTGCTATAGTGGTGAGCCATGCGGCGTGCGCGTGTTTCTCTGTCTGTCCCTCTCTCTCTCTCTCTCTCTCTCTCTCTCATAGAAAGCAAGCCAGTTATTTTCGTTTCGTATTTCTATTCCGCATTGAACAGTGTGGTGTCGCGACGATTATTTTTGTAGAGTGTATACAGGTTTTTTGTACATAATAAATAATAAAAAATAACAACAATAATGAATCCTGACAGTGTTCCTGCACAAGTTCCGGATATTGCTGATGGAGTTAGGTAAGTAGAGATTTTATACAGACAATAATAAATGCTTATGTATTTTTGGCAAGTACGCATTATAACCTCTCTTTACTATTGTGCTAACCAAGTCATACGCATTATAATCTCTCCATTATTGTGTGTTTAGCAAGTGTACGCGTCATAACTTTAATAAATTTAGGAGCAAATTATATTTTAATATTACAATATCAATGCGTATGTACTAGAATTGAGCCTACTGATTGAGTTTATATTACATTATAATTGTTAATAATAAAAAAAATATTATTATAACTTGAAAAAAAAACTCACATTTCCTTCACTAATTAATCGAAAGGAACTTCGTTCCATCCGGGTGTCCCTTGACACCTCTCAACTTTTTTTTTCTCATCAGTGTAGTTGTGTGAAATGGGAGTTGGGACTCCCATTTCCCGCAAGTGATCAGTTTTGCCCGCAACTATGCATGTTCAGTTACGTTATTTTTATTTCTTTGTAGATGCCGAAAGTACGAGTCAGGACAACTGGGAAGGCTTCCTGGTCTCCTGATAGCCTGGAAAATGCTATACAGATTATTGATGGAAGTTCTTCCACAAGAAATGCTGCTGAAGTAATAGGGATCCCTTTTTTAAGTTTAAGTTGAAGAGGGTGAAAGAAGGTTCTGCCTTAGGACCTCTTATAAGACGATTCACTGTCTTTAGTCCTGAGGCAGAAGCCGAGCTAGAAAACTCGGTAAAGAAAAAGAAAATGGCAAATATTTTCTATGGTTGCACTGCTAATCAAATCATAAAAGTGGCTATCGAATATGCTGAAAAATTGAATTTGAAGCACAATTTCAACCAAGCTTCAAAAATGGCTGGACGCGATTGGTTACATGCGTTTATGACTAGAAATAACATTTCATAAACAGAATCACGGCATTTAATAAAACAGAGATAAGTCTGTTCTTTGAGCTACTTGGGCAGCTGATGGAAAAGCACAGATTTGTTGCAAAAAATATTTATAACTGCGATGAAACCGGTATTCCAACGGTTCAAACTCCCGGAAAAATTTTTGCTACAAAAGGACAGAAGAGAGTGGGATCCATAACCAGGTGGGTACATTCCACCTGTGTTTATTTTCCCGAGAAAAAGGTTGACTCCTCTACTCGAGAAAGATGGTCCAGCAGGAGCGCTTTACAAATGCTCAGACAACGGTTGGATCAATGAGCATATCTTTGTTGAATGGTTGGCGCATTTTGAACAGCACGCTAAGCCGTCTGCAGATGAACCCATCCTTTTGATACTAAACAACCATGCTAGTCACATTTCTCTTTCCGTCTACGAATATCGCAAGTCCAATCACATTCATATGTTGTCTCTGCCCCCACACACGTCTCACAGAATGCAGCCCATGGATGTTTCTGTTTTTGGTCCGCTCAAAATGGCCTACAAAAAAGAATGTGACTTATTTTCAAAAAGCCATCTTGTAGAAAAGATAACCCCTCGTGACGTAGCATCCTTGGTTGGGCATCCTTGGTTGGGAAAGCATTCAATAATGTTGCGTCTATTAGTAAAGGAGAATTGGGGATTGGATCAACTGGAATATTTCCACTAAATCCGGAAGTATTCACTGGAGAAGGGTTTCTTGCTGCAGAAATTCTCCAATCTGAGACCATTACAATCGAAGATGGCAATGAATCTCGCAGCTACCAGTATGATTCCCAGCACATCAAAGAAATTCACTCACCAGTTCCGAGACTTCAAAACCAATTGATTCATCAGCTCTAGGATGTCTAACCAATTAGTAGTCCCACCTGATTCTGAACTAGATGTTGTACCACCAGTTCCTGACACGCCAAACCAAATCAGTACTACATTGCATGATTTAATCAAGTTGCCAGACAAAACACCTGTTATTGATACAAGACAGGGCAGAAAGAAGCAACACGCTACAATTTTAACTTCAACACAATAAAAGAAAATCTGTTAGAAAAAAAAATATTAAAACGAAGAAAAGAAGAGGCAAAGGAAAAGAAAAGAGATGGAAAGGCAAAGGACAGGGGAAAAAACTAAAGATGCAGAACTAAAGGTACAGAAGGAGGGTACTAAAAGAGGCAAAGCGCCAAGTATTACAAGAATCGAACGAAACTTCTGTATCAGAGGTTGGCACTGACAACTTATGCCAGGACGATGAGGATAACGATGCAGAATAGCTGGAAACAGATGCCTAGTATGCGACTAATTCGGAAGAAATAACGAGATGTGGTTCAGATGTACCTCATGTGGGCTATGGGCTCACGTGGAGTGCACTGGAAGAAACTCATCTGAAGGTTATGTCTGCGATATGTGCTGGATTTTCTTTGACTTCGATTGCCCCCAGGGTGATCACCATTACCCCTATGTTGGTGTAATGGGAGTCAAATCTGTTTTTTTTTATTTTTATAATTTCCAAAGTTGATTGCCGAAGTGACTGAAATTGATCTCTAATGATAGTTCAATAAGTAAATTATGTTTAAAGGCGGTTGCATTGAATACTTTATTTTTATTTAAAATTGTATTTGAGTTCTCGCTTAAGTGACCCCCATTACCAAATATTACGCTATTCATGAAATATTCACAGATCATTCCTATACGTATTTAAATGAATATTATTCATAATTATAGTGAGAGTGATATATGTAGAAAAGTGATTGAAATGAAAAAAAATTCCATGATTATCACCACTTGGTCATGAAAATGTTTTTTCAATGGGATTGAAATATAGAAAGAAATATTTCAACTGAATAAAATGCAAAACATATATTACTATAACATAGCTTAATTGTGATACTTTGACGTTTTCGTTCCTGCGTCTGCGTGTGCGTGTACACGCCATGTCCCGCCATGTTTACTAGTTGTTTGTGTTTGGCGTTCTGCGTTTTTGGGCATCTCTTTTCATAGAAAGTCATGGTTTATAATCAATTGAACCGTGTCATTCCACTTTTCATACATCACGTAAGTATAGTTATTCTAATCCCAATTGGAACGGCAATAAAAAGTAGAGTACTACGAGGAGTGTTCATATGCACTGTCCGGCAAATGGGAAATTTATATACTACCAGTGTTTTTACTTTCAAAGCGTTCCTGGTACAATCATAAAAAAGTTCAGTCGTCTGGAAGAGAATTCCTTCTCGAAACTTTTCATGTCGTTCCAATTGGGATTTGAAATACTATAAATATTTATATCATTTACAATTTAAATTAGTTTATTCATCCCAATATAGTCTTGTTGCACATAAAAAAAAGTTTTCATGATGTTTGAGAATTTGTACTTGCGTTTTGTGTATGTCATTGTAACTCTTTTGACTTTTCGGAAGAAATCCCAGGTTCGGTTTGACCACTTAGTTATGAGTTTCCTTGAATAAGTGGAACGTGATACTTTTTTGGAACAATTACATGAGTGAATCAATTATAATTATTTTCGGAGGCAATATAACAATGCCATAACATTATTGAAAGATATTGAAATTGTGGTCAGTGTCTATCTGGCCGAAACAAAAGATAGGCTGCAAAGGAAAGGCTAGGTGAATTTTGTAATTCCTTGCAGAACTTATTTTCTTGATGATTGAATCGACTTGCGTTTCAAAATTTAATTATCAACTATATTGAGATAATAAAATTAAAATGGTGAATATATCCAATCAAATTATTATAAATACTCACTTTACTACTTTTAAATACTTTCAAGGTAACTCTATTCATTTCGAGTGTTGCAAGTAATGTAGATATATAATTCATACTTGTTCTAATCCATCGGATATATTTTGAATGATTAAATGTCAAAAAAATTTATTTTAACATTTTTTTACTTCTGACAGATGTCAGTTGGAGAAATAATTTTGACCGTTTTGGATACAGTTTCTCAAGGGCTTTCAAAGATCAGACTGCAAGTCAAGTTCCGTGCGATATAGTTTCTGTCATTTTTTAATAGTGGCAACTGCCAAAAACCAAATGTCGCACAAGGGGCGGAAACTGTATCCTCATACTAAATTTCAGCTCGATTGGTCAAACGGTTCGGTAGTTATCGTGGAAGATAACAGACAGACACACACAAACAGACAGACGGATTTCACTCTGGAAATGGTCTCAATCGTCTCGGGGGACCTCGAAACGAATATGTCAGTCGATATCTCTCATTTCTTCGCACAATTACATTACGTAACCACTGGAGGAACCGTTCAATTAAAAAAAAAATGTGTATATCAAAAAACTAACATGCATAGTATATACAGGAACCAACAACGGAAAAAAAAGTGATGATAGCTTCGTTATCATCAGTAATTTATTTTATGTTTATTTCGTTTTATAATAGGGAACAAAATTCTTTTCTGAACTCAGAATTCGTAAAAAATATTCCGTTTAGTTTTTGCATTGATGATAATATCTGAAGCCATTTACTTCACGTATATCTTTTTGGAACTTTCCCTTGGTATCAAATTATGACAGAATTATACTTCAATGCTTCATTAACGACTCGCTTCACTACGGTATATTGAAAACCTCGCACCTGTTCTGGATGTAACACTGACAAAATATGACCTAATTATGGAGATTGTGGAATGGAGTCGCTGAAAAGCAAAGCTGCTATTACTTGAGCGCGCTGCCGAGATTGCGGCGGAGTCACAATATCCGCTTCATTTCGGAATATCGAACAACCTCTACAGATTAATAGATTACGATAATATATATATATATATATATATATATATATATATATATATATATATATATATATATATACGGCCAGCTATCAAAGTGAGGACACACCATAGAATTCACGTTGTGAGGACCACCAGAAGTAGCTATGCTAGACACTTGCCATAGCCTTTTCTGTCCTTTTTCAAACCAGGTTGAGTAGGCGGTGCCGAATATACTCTTAAAATATGGACGATTTCAGATTAAATTTTTATGCGTATATTCGAACAAACTGAGGTCCGCACTTTTGTGATATCAAAGTGAGGTCCGTTTATTATTTTGCTTGTTTCTACCAAACTGAGGTCCGTTTGACGCGTATATTAATATGGACCATATAAAGTGAGGACCACTCAATGTTGCCATATTGTGCAGATTCAATCTATCACGTGATTCGCTCCTTCGTGGAACATCGCGTGGTTCGCAGTACAAACGAATCAAATCTTATTCGGCGGTGCATGCTGCATTGTAGTGTAGTATGAATAATTTAGTGAGTCGTGTGTCCCGTAGAAAATTAAGGTAAAGTATACAAATAATGATATGTTCCACATGGAAAATAGTTATGTTTCGTGATATTTACAGGATGGATCGTAAAACGAAAATTTTATTCAGGGCTCTGAGTGAAAAAGATGCAATGACGATGAGACACCTGAATATTCCAAAATGGGAGAGTTTCGAAGGGTTGAGTGAACGAGATATCGAAATCTTGCTGAAAAGTGAGTAGTAACTCATTGGATAATTTGTGTTTTTCATATCGAAACTATCTGAGTGATCAACATCTAAATACCCAATCGAAATTGAGCACGTGTTTATGACATGAGTATTTTTATTTTTTTTCCAATGTTTTGATTTCGAAATTGTAGAGTTTTACTTATAATCCTCCCAAAACAAATGTACAGGGTCGAATATCATATAATAATTCAAAAACTCAAAGTGGCTGAAAAAAATTGTAATTTTTGGTCCGAATATGTTCGAAATTGTAATCTTGAAGTTTCTGCGAACGGATATCATTTATTTCATTCCAAAATCGAGGAATTTCAAGATGGTGAGAAAATCCATGTCAAGAACTGAAAATACTCGAACTACTATTTTCGATGGTCCAATTCCATTTTGAGTTTATTTTCAGGGATTTTCAGAGTCGAGAATTATGAATACCATTGAAAATCAAAAAATGATATATCAGAAATCTTTACTGAAGGAAAATTTGTTGATAGGATCTACCTAAAAACATGTGATGAAATGTGCTGCTGAGTTATTCTGTTTTTATTTTAGTAAATATATTTTATTCCTTGTCACGAATGCCTACTAAGTATGTGATGAATCTGAATCTGTTATTTTCTGAGATGAGAAAATATTAACTTATATCACTCTTGGCATGAATGCTCGACTTTTATAGTTTATTAAATATGTTCGACCCCAGTTTGCTTCCTTCTAATTGATATAATGAAAGTCGTAGATAATAGCAAACTAGAGCTGCTCATACTTGTAGTCACAATTTCATTTCATTGAGAAAATGTTCTCACATAAAGTTCTATATTCACTACTCAGACTATTTCGACTTTCTGTATTTATTGCTCTACTACGATTTTTACGTATTGTAATTCACAAAAACAAATCTTATATTTTCCTACAGTTATATTATTTTAGGAATTCAATGAACAAAAAATACTTCATGAAACAAAAATAGATTGATCCTTTCAATAACCAATTTTTTATTTACAAGATTTTATTTAGTTTCACTTGGCCCGATGTCTGTGGGTTTGTAATAAAATCTTACAAGTTAAATTTGACCCACTTCTAGTTGTCCGATAGACGTGAAATTTGGCAGGTGTTGATAATTTCAGTGAAAATGCATTACGGAATTTTATAGAAAAAAAATGGCGGCTCCAATATGGCGGACGAGTTTTGTGATTATGGTTCGATTCTATTCAAATTTGGTATGTTGGGGTTTTCGGGAACGGACATCAGGAATTTTTTGTCAGAATTGACAAGTTCAAGATGGCGGCTCTGAAATGGCGACGAGTTTTGTGGTTATAGCCCGATTCCAATAAAAAATTTATATGTGGGTCTTTTTGGGGTCGGAAATCATAATGTTTTTGTTAAAATTCATAATTTCGAATTGGCGGCTCCAATATGGCGACAAGTTTTGTAGTTGTAGCCTGATTCCAATAAAAATTTATATGTGGGGATTTTGGCATCAGAGAACATGATTTTTTTGTCAAAACCTACGAATTCAAGATGGCGGCTCCACGATGGCAACAAGTTTTGTTATTTTGACATGATTCCATTCAAAGTTGGTATGTGGGTTTTTTTGGGGTCGGAGATTATCAGTTTTTGTCAGTATTCAATAAGATGACGGATTTCATGAAAAACTGAAAAGGATTGTATGAAAATGATTAAACAAAATTTAAGACAAGCTTTTATACAAATGCACTGAAAAGAAAAAATTAATTGCTTTAATTGTTTGACCTAGAGTTATTCTGTGAGGAGCCGATTCAAAATCTTGCCGCGAATGTAAAATAGGTATTCTTGCGCGGCAAGACTTTGAATCTGCTACTCACAGAATAACCTAGGTCAAATAATTAAAGAAATTTTTTTTTTCAATGTATGCAATTTTGATTAAAAAAAAATTATTCATTTTTATTTAGTCACATCCACAAAAACACTGAAAAATAACATCTTGATTTTTTATTCAGTTAGGTGCATGCAGTCACTAACATAATATGTTTCGATTTTGATCAGACTGATTAATGCATTCTATTTGAGAAATTGGAATGATGGTCAAGTTATTTTTGAAAATTCACGGAGGCCACAAATGGCCTTGTTCACCTTTCTGATTGTAATATGTTATTGTTATTATGTCTTTCCTTTTACACTGATACCACGCCAGGACGTCAAAGGGGGTGAAATGGGGGTTGATACATTCTGAAAAATAACAGATGTTGAAAATGGCTTTGTACCTCCTTTCTGTTTGTATTACGTTCTTGCTATGGGTCTTGTTATTATTGTTTTATGTTATTGCTATTGGCCTTTCCTTCTTATTCTTTCACAGAGGCCAAAAATGATATATGTTCAATGGTTTCGAAACTCTTTGAGACTTATTATAATTATTGAAGATTGTTGATTTGGTAGTGAATTTGTGAAATAACTTTATGTATTTTGTTGGATTATTCGATGAATTCCCAAATATATATGTTTCACTAGCTTTCTGGACAAGAACTCGTCTGAGAAATGTTTATGCCATACCCTGTAACGACAAAATAATCCCATTCGTAACATCTCAAGCAGAAGAGTTGTTCATATTTGTTTTTGGTACTGTGTGCTGGGGGCGCCTCTGCTGGTGAACCAGGAGGCTTGGTTTTTAGGGACTTGGTTTTTGAGGAAGATGGGAATTTTTGGCTCGCCTCCTGTTTGGCTTATATGAGCATTTTCGAGTTTGTTCTTTACGATAATTGGAAATCAAATTAGCTCTGATTGATGGATGCATTGTAAGTTCACTGGGGTGAAAAATCAATGATGAAGAAGGAACCTTCAACAATAACAAATCACGAGCAAAATTCTCTTCAAAGCCAGTTTTGACCACTATTAATTTTTGGAATATTTCAACCCTGACATTACCTCCTTCGACGGCTCGAAAAATTCTGACAAGGTATCTGTGACGAAGGAAATGCCAATAACATTTCTTGTGGATTTTCTAAATATATCAACTCCTTCAACAGCCTGCCTAATTCTAACGGTACATCACTGATGGGAAGAAGATCTGAAACAATAACATGTTATAGGCAATTTGTGGGCTCTGTGATTTTTTTCAAATATCGTCACCACAATGCCACTATTTCAAATCGAACTCATTCATCAGTCTGATCAAATTTTCACTCTCCAATTAAAACACGAAATTTCACGTCCCTAACTGATAACATTCTACTTGAAAAATCTGGAAAAGGGGTTACGAAAAAATAGGGGATATTATTTTTGTCAGTGTACATGTTGGTGTGGCTAACTTCGCACCCATGGACCTTTTGTATGTACACATGAATCAAACAAAATCATATGGTTAGATTAGATACTGAAAACTCCTAAATAAAATGTTACTTACGTCATAAGAAAAAAATATTCAAAATTTTGTTGAGAACGATTAGCCGTGTTTAGTTCAATTTGTCGTGTCTTTATCTCCGAATACTTTTCAGATAGCCAAAAACTGTTCATGAATGAACTCTCGGAACGAAAAAATCGCTACAGCCACAAGAATCTTCGTGCCAAAAAAACTCCCTTCGTTGCTATGGGGATGAATCTACTTCTGAACCTCCAGAACCACTACAGTCTCCAGAAGTTTCTTCGACAAAGAAGTCGTACATATATAAAACTAGAACAGTTGCTAAAAAAAGGCTTTTTAATGAATCCGATGATGACAATAAAGAAAATAATACTGACAATGTCAATATTATATCTGTTGACGTAACATCCTCTGTTACTTCTCCATATCAGCAAATTGAAAGTAGTACATCAGAGCCTTTCCAGTCTAGTGAAGATGAGTATGTCCCTAACTATGCAGAGGAATCTACTTCGAGCAGGGACACAAGTTTATCAATTGAAATCCATGAAATGCCACGAATACTGGTGAACTCTCAAAGTATGGAACTATTGTATGGCCAAAATAATGTCGCCAAAAATTGTATTCAACAAAACGATGATGAACAAGTTGGTCAAAATACAAACGGTCTATATTTCCAGGATAACTTTTTCCATGATAATCCTATTCAGATTGATCAAAATGTGAAAAAACAGGTATTTTAAATTTTTCATGACATAATTTAAAATTATTTCAAAATAAATAGTCATTCGGACATAGTTGAAGTTTTTTGCGATATTATCCTGAAAATACGAATGAACTACAAAAGTTATGAGGTGCACGCTATGCATATATTGCTAACCCTTTGAATGTGTGTGATGAGAAAAATATTACAGTATTTTATATTTATAGGTACAAACTAATAAAAACGGAGCGACAACAAAAAAACGAATCTGGAACAAGAGAGATTATTGTTTCTTCTGTGACACGGAAGTATTAAAATTTTCTCGGCATGTTTTGAGACACCATGGGCAAGAAATTGAAGTCCAGCAAATTTTAGCTTACAATGTGAAAGACAGGAAAAGGAAGAACCTCTTCAACAAGCTCAGGAATCAGGGAAATTTTCTTAAAAGTACCATGGCAAACACTAATTTTATACCTGTAGAAACCCTGGAAATAACAATTCCGCGCAAGATGTACCAAGTATATCGACATATGTGCCTTGTAAATACTGTAAAGGATTTTAAAAAAGAAAATACCTCTACAGGCATGTAAAAAAATGTCCTCATAATCATAATAAATCTGAAAAAGTAAATGCGCAATCAGAAGGGCAATCTTTGTTTTCGGCTTACAAAGACAATGATTTACTCAGAAATGAGGTATTTCCTATCATGAGAGCCGATGATATATCCTTCATAGCCAAAACAGATCCACTTATTTGTGCAGTGGCAAGAAGATATCTGAAAAGCCATCGTGATGAACAATTTCGTTTGGTTGCATCCAGAAAAATGAGACAACTAGCCATGTTACTCAATGAAATGAAAAAAAAGAAGCCTGTTAAAAATTTATTGCAAGCTTTGAATCCAGCCAACTTTGAGACCATTGTAGAATGCACGAAGATTATTGCTAGATTTGATGCTAAGAATTCAACTTATGGTGCTCCCTCATTGGCAAGTCATATGGGAACGGAATTGAAAGACTGCATTGATGTAGGCTACAATATGTCACTGGAATTGCATCATATGGAAACAGAAGAAATGATGAAGTTGAAAACTTTGAAAGAACTCATCACCTCTGAATGGCGATACGAAGTGTCGACCATTGCCAATAATGATTTACAACAGAAGAAGTGGAACAAACCAACCCTCATACCATTAGATGAAGACCTAACATTAGTGAAGAAATATTCACTCAAAGAAGCTGAACAACTGAGGAAAACCTTGAGGCAAAAGCAAACTGACGAAAAGGCTTTCAAATCTCTACAAGAAATTTGTTATGTGCAGCTCCTTCTATTGAATAGAAGAAGGGTTGGTGAGCTACAGAGAATGACAGTTCACTCATATACCAGCAACATCAATAAGGAAAGTGGCAGTGAGTTCGATGATTGCATCAATGAGAGTGAAAAAATACTGATGAAGTCATTCAGAAGAGTGGTCATCAAAGGGAAGCGTGGTCGAGGAGTTCCCGTTTTATTCACGGAGGAAATGTTGAAAACCACTGATTTATTACTGGAAGTTCGTGCAAATTTTGTTCAGGATACAAATATTCATCTGTTTGCGAATACTAAATCTTCCAGTAGTATAAATGGATCAAAAGCTGTCTATACACATGTAAGGCGTGCTGGAGCACGGAATGCTGCTGCACTGACCTCAACAAAATTACGTAAACATCTTGCAACCATGTCACAAGTAATCAACTTATCAGAACAAGACTTGGAGCAATTACTGCTTTATGGGCCATATCTCCGATATACACAAAAGCTGCAACAGACTACCAAACGACGTGTATCAAATGGCGAAGGTTTCATAATAATTACTTATACTTAATGAGAGGGGAGAAGCATCTAAATATAAAGGAAAAACGTTGGACGAAATCGAAATTGATTTGAATGTTGTAGAGGAAAATTCGGATGAGGATGACAATGGTGAAGAAATTGATGACAGAAACCAACAAGAATCGAAAGTAGTAATGGAAAATAAAGTAAGTACTACACGTAGCTTTCATGAAAAGGTAATATATATATGGTAACATACTGGGGTCTTCTGAGAAGTGGTATCTTTAGAATTCACATCACAAACTGAAACTCTATTTCAATAAGTTCAATAAGTTCAATATTATAACTCTCTAATTGCTCTGACTGACTGACATCATTACTTCATCAAATTATATACAAACCATTCCATTTCAGTACATGATAAATTTAAATCTAACATATAACTTATACATCAACGTACCCAAATTTGGATTTTTTTATTTATATTTCAGAATATGTTTTGGTAAAAATCCATAAATATTTTTTCTGTTAAAGGAAAAAGCAGCTACCGTCCCAAAAAAAACTAGAAGAATATTAGAACATTGGACAGAAGAGCAAAAAAAAATAACACTTATTTTCTTTGAAGACCATTTGAAGAAAAAAAATCCTCCAAAAAAACATGAATGTTTACAATTACAAGAGGAAAACCCAGGTGTCTTCAACAACAAAAGTTGGGAGAAAATCAAAATATTCGTTGTTAATAACTATGCTGGAAAATGAAATATCTAGGCACCAACGTAATCCACAGTATTACTGAAGAATATTTTCTGTTTATTTCAAAAAGTTCATTTTATTAAACTATTGTAGACTGAAGCAATTATTATTTCAATGTCCTTGAAAATTTTGTTATAGTTTTCACGAAGCAGTCGGACAAATGAAAAAACACTATCTCTATTACAGTTTTGATGCCAGCGAGATCCCTCGGTGAAACGTTGGCATTAAAACTACAATGAAGTAGGTCGATTGTCCGACTGTATAATATCCTACATGAAAAACTGCTGGACGTGGGAATACAATTTATCATTACCACATTATCATTTTCTTGATGTACATTAACAAAATAAATCTTAAATGTCTGTTAGTTTATAATAATGTTGTATCAATGACATACTGAAAATGCTTACAGTCACCAAACTGTCAGACTCGACCATTGAAAATAGTAATTTTCTCTTTTTGATATATTGGTGGTTTGATATAAAATAGCCAAACTGATGTAAAAAACAGAAATGAGTCATTTTTTCGAGATACATGAACTATAGAGAGATTTTTTCTGAAATAAATTATTTATAACTTCTTATTTCGGTTGGAAATCGTAAATATAATCAACCTTTCAAATAACACTGAAATAAAATATATTACAATTTGATGGAACGATTAGAATCACCTATAGTGGAGACATAGAAAAATTAACCGATCGTAAAGTGTGAGCTAAATTTATTATTTAAAAAGGATACTGCGTTAACTTTTTACTGTACCTACATTAGTGATTACGTTAGGAATAACATAGAAAAATTAACCGATCGTAAAGTGTGAGCTAAATTTATTATTTATCAAATAAGCTGCAAAATTACATTGTTTATTGCATATCTTGAAAAAAAGATAATTTTTTTGAAAAACTGATAACGACATTCGAAAGAATGGAATATTTTACATGAAAAGGGTATATACAGTTTTTCATCAGAATGAAAACTGTAAGCTGCAGATTTTTCCTCTAACGTATGAAAATATGTGGCGGCGACACTGAAGTGCATCTCTCGAGGAGCACGTAGCCACGAGCGCGCTTCACTTAATTCATTATAACTTTTGATCTAATGGATCAAATTGAGCTATCAAAAATGTAAATGGAAGGAGAAATAAGTAGCTAATAAGGTGTCTTGTTTCCAAATATGAAAAAAATAAAAATAGGAATAGTACATATATGAAGTTAGGTCAGTGTAGAATTTTCTATAAAATCAATTAAAGATCTGACATTCTATAAATTTCCAAAATAATCATCTAAAATTCATACAGTTCACCCTCAAAATGACAATTGAGAAGGTGTACGAATATAAAAAAATCTTAGAATTGTATTTAAAAAAATAGAATATTGAATAATTCCATTAAATGGTAAATTTTAATTTGTTGGATATGCCTCAAAAACCAAAACTCTAGTTCAAAATGTAATATAAAGATATCACAATCGTTCTTTCCGAAGCTTGTAATCTGTACTTCAAGGAGGTTTGATTGGTTTTATTGAAAAAAAAGAATTATTAATAAAATATCGCCAAAGACAAAAAAATAAACTAATGTTGCTTCAAAATACGTGCAATTTTTTGTCAAATAAACTTTGATAACGTTTATATAGGAAAGGAACCTAACCTAACCAACATATATTCATAATACGACCTAAACAAGGCTACGCCCCGTAAAGATTTTTCTTTGTTAATATAAGTACATTTTATCAAATAAGAAAATATTACGTTTTTTAATGAATTGATGAAATTTCCATTTTTATAAATGAGTTCCTGCTTAAAATCCTTGTTATCTTTCGATTTACTTCATATTGGATCGAAAATATCATATTTGAATGTTAGAGAGAGATAGAATACGGGAGAACAGTTGATCGGTAAGTTTAGTTTAGCTCACCTGACACTCTACGTACAATTTTAGCTCAAGAAAATTGGGGTATGATGGTAACTTTTTACTGTACATTAGTGATGACGTTGGGAACAACATATAAAGAGTTACCAACCGTAAAATTTGTGCTTAATCAATTATTCAACATATAAGGTGCCAAATTACATTGTATATTGAATATTAAAAAAAAAAAATAACCAATGGTGCCACTCGCAAAAATGGAAAATTTTACATCACAAAGGTATATTCAAATTTTCTTCAAAATAAAATTGTAGCTGCAGATTTTTTTTTGATAACGTGCGAAAATTTGAGGCGGCGTCTTTGAAGTGCAGCGCTGGAGGAGCACGCAGTCACAGGCACTTAACACAATTTCTTATATTTTTTATCTAATTGATCAAATTAGACTATCAAAATGTATCTGAGAAAGAAGAATGCAACTAACAAGTAGTGACGTTTTTGAACGCGAAAAAAAATATATGTATAGGAATAGTACGTACCTATATGAAATTACGTCAAAGCCGGATTTTTTTTATATTCAATATAAACATCTGAAATATTCACATGTTACTTTCAAAATGACAAATAATAAAAAGTCAATTTAAAAAAAATTAAAAATTATTTTGAAAAATGCAGAGCTCAAAATATTGAATAATTGAAAAAAAATTCAAATTTGAATTTTTAAGCCATGCTTTAAAGACCAAAAACTATGGTTTGAAATGTGATATTAGAACTTATATACGGGATATAATGAAACTTGTTGAGTGGACACCACATTTTTCAACCGAATGCAACGAAAATACTTCTCATCAATACCTCGGCTATCTTCGAAAATGTTCCAGTAGCTCCAAAATGGCAGCAGTTAAGATTTAAGAAAAAATCGCCATATTCTATTTCCATACCTTATATCGGCAAACTATAAGTCGTTTCATGAGCTCAATTAGCTCCCAACTTTCACCCGAAAAATTTTTCTCCGAGATGTACACATAAATAAAAACGAAATGTAAATTATCATTCATGGAATTCACCTTTACGACTGTTCACGCCATTGTTTTTTCAATATCATATTTCTGTTCAGCGACCTCAAAAACCCCTATAGCATCAATTTTGGACAAATTACTTCGATATTCATTGATTTCAGACTTGTCTAACAACATTGTTTTTCATTATTTAAATAATTAATAAACAATCAGCGCACGAATATAAATTTATAACTTTCTAAGTAATATAGAAGGTGAGAAAATCCATGGAGTCCTCCAGGATTCCGAAAAAATGCATAATTTTAAGTTATTTTCACTCCACTACTAATATGATTGCCAATATCTGCAAGTTGCATATCCCGCTATGTTGCCACTTCTTCGGTCCTCACTTCTTACCCTCCATATCAATGCGTACAGAGTGAAATATACACGTATAGAAAATATACTCGCGCAGCAGCGCCTTAACATGGCGAAGCCGCCAACTAAAGTATACGGTTTCAACCATTCTGATACCAAAGTGAGGTCCACATATTTCTCGCGGAATCTCAATTATTCATGAGAAATTTGTAAACTCGAATGATGAACTACACTTTGAGTGACTCACGTCAAACGCTGGTGAATTCAATTGATGGAAAAAATTAGGATGCAATGATTTAAGAGTAGATAACGTTGTGAGGACCGTATACGGACCTCACTCTGACATGGTCCTCACAACTTCCGCAGAGTTCGCACAAATGGACCTCGTTTTGTATGTTGGAAATATATATATATATATATATATATATATATATATATATATATATATATATATATATATATATATATATATATTCTAAATTTCTGGAATAAAGGACTGATTCAGTCAATTCATATAATTTCTTTAAACGACGTTTGACATGGTATTTGTTATCATCAGGTTAAAACACTAAAATAAAAAATATAGAGATTGAGACATATTTAACTTAACAAAATATTGAAATGTATGCGGTAAAATAATTCTTTAAAAACAATTGGTTCGAAATATATCACGTTATTTAACACAATATAAAACTATCTGTAATATATATACATATTCACTTACAAATTATTTTATTTGAATTTCTGCGTTCGCATTGTAGGTGTGTGACTTCGAAGTCGAAGTTATCGGGAATGGTTTGTTTATCTTTCATGAATTTTTACCCACTTCATAAGTACGCCAATGTCAATTTTTTTATTCGCCTTCCCAGATTTTTCAATGCTTTTTGTGATTCTGCATCGAATTCTGAATTCAGCCTATAGCACTCATAGTTTTCCTTGAATACTTGTTGAAAAACAGCAACTTCATTGCATATTAGAAAGAGGGCCGGGAATAAGTCAGAATAAAAAGCAATATCACGAGTTTAATAAAATTGATCTATCAGTTATAATTGCATTGCCTGTTCAGTTCCATCTTGTTGTGTGTTTCTGTGAAATCGCAGACAATACAAACTGAAGTAAATGTTTCAAATGACCAAAAAATATTTTACTTTGACCAAAACTCTACCAACATGATGGTAATAATCAAAAAATTAAAGTGAAAACACGAATTATTTTAGTAAGTGTTCAAACTGCTTTCCTTCACATGAAATACACATATTGTACCTTTCTAATATCTCTCGATTCGCTCGCGATATAAAAGCACAAATATTTGTTATACTATTTTTGAATCATCCACATTTTGTAGACGTCGCATATGAACTGAGTCTTTAATATATCCCCACAAAAAGCAATCCAGTGGAGTCATATCTGGACTTGAGCTTATTTCCAATCCATTTCTCATTAAGTATTATCAAAATATTGGGTAATTCATTATTATGCGGAGGTGCCCCATCTTGTTGAAACCACATATTCAGTCTAGTTTGTATTGGTAAATTCTCCAAGAGATTCGGTAACATATGTTGTAGGAAAAGGTCAGTACCTCTCTCCATTGAGAATTTTTTCCTAAAAATGAGGTCCTATCAAATAACCATCAATGATTACGCACCAAACATTAACCCCCCGCAAGACTGATATCTCGTTTCTTGAATCCAAGAGGGTTCACGTCAGACCAATAATGACAATTATGTTTGTTTATCATACCGTTGTTATGGAAACGGCTTTCATCAATCTATTATATTTTGTTCAGAAACTGATCATCATCGTGGATACGGGTGGACAACCATGCAATTAAGTTCAATCTCCTATCAGCATCTCCTGAATATGGGAATATATTATAGAATATCTATCAGGTGTAGTTCAATGTCCAGCGTGGCTTCAGCCGGGGAAGTAGTTGTTTTCTGTTGGACATTCACAAAAGAATATCTTCATTTTTATCATGGATTTTTCAATTCACAGAAAAATCTTTATATTCAATATTCAATTGATAATGTTTTCCTTTTCAAAATAAACTAAAATAGTATATTCTTCAACGAGCGTATAATTGTAGCTATTATTCCTCGTGAATAAAAATTATTCGAGAGAATAATAGCTTTCATTATACGCGAGTAGAAAACTATACTTTCTCTACGACCATACGATAGTCAGAGTTTTAATGAAATCTAAATATTATTTATTCATTCATTCATTTTGAATTTCAGAATTATATGATGGAATGATATATCTTCCACAACGACAAGGATTAATATTTCTCAGAGAAATTTGTAAAATAAGCGAGGAGGACATTTTCCGAGAATAAATGTGCCTGGTTCGAATTTTGCCAATCCATGAACTCTGCGGATGCCTCCACATATAGATCTTTTTTAATTTTTACGGCAATGAGTTCAGAGTTGAGGTTTTCGCCGTTTCCAGTAAATCCGGTGGTGTACAAATCTCATTATTCCCCAATCACAATTATTCATTTAATATTTTGATCGTGACAAATCAGAGTTGAAATTAAGAAAACAGTCAATCTGAAATTCGCGGAAGCCAAGTCGTGACACGTCGAATGGAGCAAAGCCTTCTTGAGAAAACGTCTTTTGTAGATTTGCTGTTTTGTCATTAGTCTGAACCTCTCAGTTCCCGTGCATCCTGAAACTTCTGAATCTGTGATTGGTCGAGGGCCGTTGAATAATGAGTTCCACGATGTCCTGGAAACATCGTCATTCATCATCTAATAACCAATTTGTAATCAATGTATTATACGATAGTCGTAGAGAAAGATTATCACCTGGCTTTGAAAGGGATGTATTTTGTAGGGATAGAATTTGTTTTTTGACAAAATAAGTTGATTTGGAAATACCACAATCCATTGTTACTTGTCTGGTAGAACTATGTGGTTCCAATACCATTTGACCTAGCACTGCAGCAGTGTGATTCTTATCTGTAGCCGTTTCATGTTTTTTTTTTCAAAAATCCATTTTGTGCCAAAGAGTTGGCTAAACTAGTAAATGTTTTGTCTGATGGTAATCTTCTGTCGGGATACCGTTTAGCGTATATTCTCACTGCTTTTTTGCATTCCTTCTTGCTTTGCCATAAATACTTATCATATCCAACTTTTCTGCATTAGAAAATTCAACTATTTTCCAATTTAACGAGGAACCAACACAAAACTGTATACACTTCGTAAAATCTGACGGATTTTCTGACAGATCGATGTATACTCGTATTATTGCATTCATTTTGACGCTTTCATGGTCCTCTTTATAATATGGAATGGAGAGACTGTTTTTCATCAGTATCCAAGGAAAACTATGAGTGTGCTATATATCTGAATTCAGAATTTGATGCAGAATCGCAAAAAGCATTGAAAAATCTGGGATTCAATTTGAAAAAACTGGCGTCGGTTTCGCGACGCCCTAACGGATGACGCCTAGTGATGGATCTCTACGTAAATAGGAGGACCCTCCGACATCAAGATCATCTACTTTCCCGAACTATGGATATCATCTTTCATTTTTCAGATATTTGACCGCGGAGTTTTATATGGGACACCCTCTATATACATTTTACAGTGGTCTAGTTGAATACTCAATTCATGTGATTTGTTTGATATTATACACAGGATGTTCATCAAATCAGATGTGGAATCATCTGCGATTGAAAGATAAACTCTAGTCTCTATCTTCCATCGTTCACGATAACCTCTTGCCTCAGCATATCATTCAACTCATCAGGCAGAAAATAGAAGAACGTAAACTATAGCAAGTTACAAGAAATCTGACGCGAAGAATTGATATGAACAGAAATGAAAGAACACAATAAAAAGATTTGCTATGGGCAACAAAACTCGAGAAACTTGAAGTGAAGGCGTTTCGAACCCATGCCTACCATAAAGAATGGTCAAACGCGGGCGATATCGGAGCGTGGGGAAGCGGATATCCGGAGAATATTTCCAGAATGTGCAGACAACGCAAGCTGACAGCACAGATAAACGAAAACAGACAAGTCAAATCGCGAGTCAATCCAATCAATTAATCCAAGAACGTTAGTAAAAGTAATCACAAATGTCGACGAACTAACGGACATAATAAGCAAACTTCCTACAAATAAAGCGCCGGGACTCGACAAGATTGGAGTAATTCTACTCAAGAACTTGCCGAGGATAGGACGAAACTCATTCCCAATGAGTAATTCGGCTTCCGCAAGGGGCACTCCACGTCCTCGCAGGTGGCTCAGACTGTTCATGGAGTGAGGAAGTCTTTGAATCATGGGCAAAACTCTGTTATGGTCCTGCTGGACATCGAAAAAGCTCTCGATACTGCCTGGATAGGAGAATTGATTACGAAGATGCCAAGGGCTGGCATGCCTTTTCTATGGTTAACTTTCAGATTCCTACCTGGAACAACAGGGTTTCATAGTTAAAATTGACGAAACCAGCTCCGTAAAATATTCAGATGAAGCAGGTATCCCACAGGGCTCGTGCCTATCTCCTCTTTTGTACTCATCATATACGTAGGATTTTCCAATGTTCAAGTGGACGAATGCGCATTCGTATATGCGGTATATGCGCATTCGTTCGCTAGTGAGGTTGCAGCCGGACAGCTGCAAATTCACTTAGAACGAAGGATCATGCCGTGTATGGTGAGTAACAGAATTGAGACAAACGAAGCAAAAAGAAAGGTAATTAAATTTACAAGAAAATTCACAAATGATAAAATATTTCGGAAAATCAAAATAAATAATAATAGCATAGATGCATAGGACTCTGTGAGATACCTGGGAGTATTACAGTATTACGAAAGGCATTTGACATTGCATTAATACCCAAAATATTGGCCATACAACGAACCTCAGCAGCAGTGAAAATAAATTATCCGTTCATAGCGAGAAACTCTAAATTATCATTAAAAAAACAAATTAATTGTTTATAAAACTTCAATAAGATCGGTAATGTTATACGCCTGCCCTGTATTTTGCAGCCTACCCGAAACAACTTTGTTGAAATTGGATTGGATGCAAAATAAACTACTTCGTATCGTCACACAGAGCGACAGATACATTCGACTGGATGAGCTACGCGAGCTGGCAGGAGTCGCTTCCATCCAAGATTATATCATTAGCTCATCGAACATGTTCTATGGACATTTTATCTCTAGAAGTCCATTGACCCATGGTTCAACTGGATTCAGAGCTTATCATAACCAGACCCGCAAACATGGAGGGCTGGTATACCAGAGAACAGAAATATTTCACGAATAAAAATAGTATGAAAATTTTTTCGAAACAATCTTTTGACAAATTCCACGGGAAATTGCCGAATGGTGTGAAATGAATACGAAACAATCGTAAAAGTTTCATACTATTAGAATGTCTCCCATCGTACATTCTCGGTCCGACCAATACGGCATTTATTCAGAGCAAATGTTTGAAGAGGATCAAACACCACGCAGCGGCCGAAGGCTGTTGGAGAATTCCCTCGACCCGGTTTTTTGACATACTTTTTCAAGGAAAGCTTCAAAACTTGACAAACAAAAGCAATGTAATCAATTTCAAATGACCCATCACGACTAAAGACAATTACTATTCCCGTTAATGATAAATAGGAAGAGGGATATTCATTAATTCATTTTAAAAGGACAATTTCTACATCGGGGTGTCGCAGAATAACGCGAGGCGTCTCCCTACTGCCCCTTGAATGCGGCGTACGGGACCTTTAGGGATAGGAATGCACCCCTGAAGTGCAAAATCCCCCCACTCCCACTAAACCTCATTCCATCCTTGAAATATAGTATGAAATGTTAATGTATTAATTGCCATGAGATGTGACCGTACTATAGTAGAAAATAAAGTTGAATAGGATGCACCAGAAAAGAAATCATTTTACATTAATGCAGCAGAGGCATCGCATCCACAAGGTCTTTAATACATTTTTGTCTACGAAGATCCATTTCAGGCTTCCACGATCATCAGGAAGACCGGAAGAATTTGGGAACACATTTTCTAGAAGCAATCTCACTCTGCAAAGATGGACAAATGTTAAAATGTTAGAAATATTTCTTCTGGAGTGGCACCTTGGAATTAGTGTTTTCTGACATCAAAACCTGTCATGGTGTTTGATTAAGATGCCTAAAAACCCTGTTGTATTAACTCATTCGATTTTGTTTATAATTTTTGGGGGTCAACAAATGAATGGTGTTATATTCTGCTTAGAACTTCATTAGTAGATGGCGCGGTTGAGAAATGTTGTGTCACGCTAAATGTCAAACTTCAAACCCAAAAAAAAAAAATGTCTGTCGACATTACTGCATATTTTTATGCGGAAAATTGTGAATTGATCGTTCACAATGATAATAGTTCCCGCTCAGGATAATTTTCGCGAAAATGATACGAAATTATTAAAATTCACTACAATGTCTGTGAAAAATAAGATTTTTCTTGAAGTCTACCTGGCGATTTTTCCATAGTGATTCCTAATCAAATGGCCTCCTCAGGATTATGGAAATTTCCACGAAAGAAGAAGAAAAGGCAGGAGAGTCTGAATGATGAATTGACTTGAAAATTGAGGGGATTGGAATAATGACATTGTTCCATTAAATTTTCCGATACAAACTATTACCAAGCCATTCCCTCTAACAGACTTCTGAACTGAACAAAATCAGAGAGTTCATTGTAGATATCATAAAATCTGTTGATGAAGTTGAGTTATCGAGGAATCCTGGTCTGCGACATTCTAGGCTGCTCCCAGCTATCTTAGAATGTCTTCTTTGGAAAAGGTGAGCCCTACTAACAGAGGTGAGGGGAGAAAACAATGATCTCAATCAGCTTCTTTTTTATTTTTTAGTAAGTAACACCCCGCACGAGATAATCGGAGAAGGTAGATCTGAACCACGTAGTTGTTCGGAAGAACAAGGCCCACTACCAAGATCGATAAGGCTAATGACTATTATTGGGATAATTATCACTTTGTAATAAACACATGAATCTTCTTAGTAAGCATGGACTTTCCATTCTATGGAGATATCTTGATTTTGGCTAGTGATTTCCGAACCATCACCGTCTTTGGAAAAAAAATTCCACTATATTCAGAATTTTTCAATTCTTTTAGTCAGTCTCATGGGCAAATTTCTGTACAAAATATATACAGTGCTAGTCAAAAGTCCCCTCCCCCCCTCGTATCTTTTGAACGGGTATACTTATAATAATGAAATTTGGAGGGTGGAAATAAACGGATGTAGGCTTCTCAACTGGTCATAACAGGTGACGCAATAGTCATAAATGACGTCACAAGGCCACTGTGACCAATAATTTTGAATGGGACCCTATGGCAAGTGACAGTTCGTTTGAAAGGTATTGAAAATACCTATTTAGTCATACCAATTTTGTTTGGGTTTCGGCTGATTTTGATTGATAAATTGAAGAAATACGAAAATTATAGTTTCGCATTTAATTAATAAAGATTTTAAAGTACGCCTCTGGTTAATTGTCAAAAAGGTTGACGTTTTTGAATTCTCTACTTGTCAAAAGTGTTTATACCTTGAAAATTTACCTAAGCTATTGTTTAACGAGACGTTTAAGTGTTTACATAGGCAAAATGGTACGTACTGTAGCCGACAAAGTAGCAGCTATCTTAATAATTGGTGAATGTAGAAACAATTTCCATGCAGCGGAACGACTGTTTAATGAGAGGTACCCCGATCGCCCTATATCGAGGGTTTATTTGAGGGAGCTTCTTCGGAAGTTTGAAGCATCAGGTAGTGTTCAAGATGCCAAACGATCTGGTCGACCAACAATTAGTGATGACAAAAATTGACATAATTGGAGAAATGGTAGTAAACCCTACTTCTTCCACAGCCCAAGTTGCGTCTATCTAGTGAAGTCAGTCAAAGGACAGTACATAGGGTGTTGGCTAAAACAAATTTCATCCATACAAATTAAAAATGGTGCACCAACTTTCAGATGATGACCCCGACCGAAGACTAGAATTCTGTGAAACTATGTCCAATAAAATGAACCAACAACCAGGCTACATACAGACAATTTGTTTTAGTGACGAAAGTACTTTCTTTCTCAATGGAAATGTTAACACTCAAAATGTGAGGTATTGGAGTGACACAAATCCTCACATCTTTCGTGAAAAACATACTCAATTTCAAGAAAAAGTAAATGTTTGGGCAGGTATTTTGGGAAACCACATAGTTGGGCCTCTTTTTCTCAATGCTAACTTAACCGGTGAATTGTATCTGGAGATGTTACAAAATGATATTGAGGCGTTAATTCTTGAAATTCTAGAAGATAATCCAGATGAATTCGACAACTTGGAAATAACGTTTCAACAAGATGGTGCTCCTGCACACTATTACGGTGCAGTAAGACGTTACCTAGATGAAGAATATCGTGGTAGATGGATTGGACGACGAGGTTCGATCGAATGGCCAGCTCGGTCACCGGACCTTACACCATTCGATTTTTTTTCTATGGGGGTACTTGAAATCTAAGGTTTACGCTACAGCACCTGACTAGTATTGCCATTCTGAAACAACGAATTGTTGAAGAATGTAGGGCAATTTCCGCTGACACACTGGGACGAGTACGACAAGAGTTTAGCAATAGGATGCATTACTGCCAGGAAGTAGATAGAGCACATTTTGAACACTTATTATAAGAACTGGTTCTTAAATCTTTATTAATTAAATGCGAAACTATAATTTTCGTATTTCTTCAATTTATCAATCAAAATCAGCCGAAACCCAAACAAAATTGGTATGACTGAATAGGTATTTTCAATACCTTTCAAACGAGCTGTCACTTGCCATAGGGTCCCATTTAAAATTATTGGTCACAGTGGCCTTGTGACGTCATTTATGACTATTACGTCACCTGTTATGACCAGTTGAGAAGCCTACATCCGTTTATTTCCACCCTCCAAATTTCATTATTATAAGTATACCCGTTCAAAAGATACGAGGGGAGGGACTTTTGACTAGCACTGTATAATATGAAAAATAAATATGAAAGTAATTACAAAAATATTTGACTTGCTATTACTAGATACATTACAATCACAAGTTAAAAAAATTATTGAATGGGCAAAGGTAGTTCAGAGAAGATACAAATCAATTTATACATATGGGTCATTTTACTTTGAAGGTAATTTGAGTTCTTGCGATAAGATAATCGTGTTGTGTGCCAAAATAGTGAACACCTCTTAATTTTCTCAAGAGCTAAGGGGTTCTTTCGGTCAGATAGGATTCGAACCAATTGAAGCTCCGTCCTCTGAAGCGGTAGAGATGAAGCTAACATAACAGTAAAAAACTTTAGATTTGTCGCAAAACACTGCAGCGCTCACTTCCTTCAGACTAGAATAGAGATTTTTGAGAAAGCGAAAGATTGCATCTCCCGTACTTATATTGGTTTGAAAGCTAAATTGAGTAATTGTATGTAATTTGCAGCACTTTATAAAAGCATTATCCGCTCCATTATAAGATTTTTATCATAAGCAACGTCCTTTGTAATTGTGGATCTATCATGTATGTCAAATTTCTCAAAATATTTTCCTTGTTGAAATTACTAGCACATACCTATTCATCTATTCCGATATCATCACTTATTGAAATTATTTTCCCGTTTATTGTATATTCATAATTAACAAACAACTTATATTCCTAAATAAATGTGGACAGTAAGGATAAACAATGGAATACACATTCTGATGAAATAACACATCGAATGCACCATTAAAATATGTATAACATGTGAATCTATCATTCAAAAGAATCTCGTTATCAGTTTTTTGACTGATTATGACAATATAGTCTCATAATATATTTAATTCTTCCCAAAAACATAATTATTTTATTGATCTTGCAAATTCGTAAATACGCGAACCGAAGCGTTTCCTCATTCTACATTGTATTTTTAATGCATTTCGAGAAGCCATGAGATTGTATTTGTTACTCAATGATGAATTCTCTGTCAAAAATGTAAATTAAGTCTTTCTGATCATTTGCTGTTTTCAGAATAGTGGAGAAAGAATTGGCTACCCTCAAAATGGAATAACAAGTGCCACACAAGACAACAACAAAAAAAGTATTTTTTTTACCTAATAATACTGTAATTTGAATAGAGGAGGATTATCAAACACTTCACATAATCTTACGGGGAATTTTCGTATTCCTTTCATTCATCAATGAGTCCAAATTTATTTGGAAAAGAAGTATTTGAAAAAGTTTTTGTGGAGTAGTGACATTCATGCATTAATTCATGTCATTTGCTGAAAATTATACAAAACATGCAAGTTCTTTCCTGAGACACGTCTGAATATCTTGAACAGAGGAAATAATATAAACTTCAACTTTTCAAGCAAAGCGGGATTGTCCAAATTAATTGTTGATACGGCTCCGTCGAGTTTACTCTTGTCGCTTGGCTTAACCTTCGTATTTTGCCCTATGAACACGAATTCAAAGTCAGAACGTGTCGTTCTCAAATACTTTCGGAGGTTCAAAGGTCAAGAAGAGACCCTTTTCCGCCTTCTTTAGCAATAAGAAACGTTCGAAAGACATCTTAGGTATAATTTATGAAATTTGTTAGGCCTTATCCACTATCCAATACATTTTGAACAAGTACCAACTCGGTGGAGCCGTATCAATAGAAAATTAACCATACAAAATTGGTACGCACTGCAATTGTTCATAATTAGAATTATTTCAGAACACTTCTCGAAAAATATATAACACTGACATAAGAAGATGGAATAGATTGTTCTAAAATATGTTACAACGATCCATCAACCTCAAAATACTCCACAACGAATTAACGTAACCTTAAAGACGACAAAAGCACAATCACAGAACGGACCAGAGACACAAATCTCAAAAACACTCTGTGTGGTCTTTGAATCAGTATACTGAATTATGACAAGAAACGACGTCGGCGCCATCTGAAACTTCCTTTATCATGTGGGCTGGTGTCCCCCAGTTTGTCCCAATATTTTACAGGTATAAGTGAAAACAACATGTTCCTTAGACTTTTCAGGTATGATAGATTGATTTGTTCGAAATTATGAACAGGATGTTCATAAAATCGGATGTGGAATCATCTGCGACTGAAAAATGAACTCTAGTCACTATCTTCCATCGTTCAAGATAAGGTCCTTTCTCAATATCTATCAGATGTAGTTCAATGTCCAGCGTGGCTTCAGCTGGAGAAGAAGTTGTTTTCTGTAAGATATTGAAAGAAATAGCTTCATTATTGTCTTGGATTTTTGAATTTCCAGAAATATTCTTCTATTCAATTTCCAATGGGGAATGTTTTCCTTCTCAACATGAATATCGCCCAAGATCTTGAACGATGAAATAAGTGACTAAAGTTCATCTTCCAGTCGCAGATTATTCGCATCTGATTTTATAAACATTCTGTTTCCTAATTTTGAATAAATCAATCATTGCCCATGACAGGTTTTGATGTCAAGTGCCACTCCAAAAGAAATGTTTCCAACATTTTCCCATCTTTGCAAAGTCGGATTGCTACTAGAAAATATGTTTTCGAATTCTCCCTGTCTTCCTAATGATCGTGGAAGCGTAAAATAGATTTTGGTCGAAAAAATGTATTGAGGACCTAGTGAATGCGATACCTCTGTTGCATCAAAGTTACAAATTATTTCTGGTGAGTACTGTTTTTTGGAAAACATTCATCTATATGAGTCCTTAATGAAGACTGGAATAGAAAATAAAATAACTATGAAATTAAATTTAATTCATTCAGTTACATAGTTATAAAGTAATTCACATAGAAAGAGTTCAGTTACAATTTTTAAATATTTTTTTTTTATTGAAGTTTGTTTGTTTATTTTTGAAAAGGTTATACATTTGTTTAACATAGATCATTTGGACCATTCGGAGATAGGTGGAAGGCAAACTAAGCGCATTTGGCTTGTTTTTTGCTCCCCATCTTCCGCCTCATGGTGACACTTTTATAAATCGAACATGGTAGGACAGATATAATAATCACTAGGTATATAATATAAGATAATAAGCCGCGAACACACGATATAACAGAGAAAGTTGGTAGAGCGAGAACATGGTAGTGATACATTTATAGTATATTATGAGGATATGATGATACAGTAAAAAAGGTTGTGCAACGTAAAACCGTGGTTTTATATTTACAATATATTCAGTTCGGTTAAAAAAGGATTCTTATTGGGTAACGGATTCTATATTATAAAGGTGCGTTTTTCAGGAGGGTCATTATAAGTTGGTTGTTATCAATAATGAAATTTTTGATGTTTGTTTTATATATTTTGAAATTGGAAGTTTTTCTTATACCGCCTGGTAGTATATTATATAGTTTTGGACCAAAATAAAATATTGTTCTCTGCGTATGACTTTTTTTAAAGAATGGTACGGACAAGTTTTGTGCATATCTGGTATTCTTAGTTTTAATCGTGTTTTGAGTTGTTTTATTGGAATAGATCCAAACGAGACATTGGAACGCGTATAGACTCCTGACGTCAAGTAAATTAGTTTCCTTATACAATAGTTGGGTATCGAAGCGTTTAGGTTTTCCAAAGATTATTTTTATAATTGAATTTTGGGCCACTTGAATATTATTTAGTACATTTTCGAATACTCCACCCCATACTGTTATACAATATCTAATTAATGATTCAACCAGGGAATTGTAAATTATCATCAGGTTTTGTTTAGTAAGAACAGCACGAAGGTTGTATATTTTATATGTCAGCTGCCTAAGTCTTTTGACCATATGAGAGACATGTTCATCCCATGTCATACGCTGGTCCAAAAATACACCTAGATATTTTATTTTCGCCACTTTCTCAATATTTGGGCAGTTGCAAGATATTTTAGGGCAATTTGGCTGATGTATCTGAATGTTTTGCATCTCGGGCTGTTGGTTATTTTGAAGAGAAAATGTTATAAATTTAGTTTTTGAAACATTGAGATTGAGGAGATTTTCATTCAACCATATCTGTATGTGTTCTAAGCTTTGTTCTGCTTCATTGTATGCCTGTTGCCACGTTTTAGCTTTGAAAATAATTGTTGTATCATCAGCGTATGAAATGAGGTGACCTTTAATATTTCTAATGTCAAATAGGTCGTTGATATAAGTTAAAACAGTATCGGACCTAAAACTGTGCCCTGTGGTACCCCAACAGAAATTTCTGCGAGAACTGCTAATGCTGTCACCGATTTTGACACGTTGGCTTCTGTGAGATAGGTAGTTTTGAAAATTGTATTTGCTGGTCCTCGGACACCATACGTGTATAGTTTGTTTAACAGTTTTCGTGTGAAACTGTATCAAAAGCCTTGGCTAAATCCAAAAAAACTGCTAGGCACTTTTCGGAATCATCCAAGGCCCCTGTTGTTTGTGATATGAAATTCAATATGGCGGATTCGGTACTACTTTTTTTTATGAAACCGAATTGTCTCTCTGTTATAACATGATTTTTTCCATAAAAATTTACCAAGCGTGATTTCAAGGCATGTTCTAGTATTTTCACGAAGTTATCAATCACAGAGATTGGCCGGTAGTTTCCCATTTCTGATTTGACACTTGATTTGAAAATGGGAGTAACTCTCGATTCTTTCCATTGTGTTGGTATTGTTCCTGTTTTGAAAATTAAATTTATTATATAGGTTAATGGTTCTACTAGATAAGGGTGATAAGCTTTAATTAGTTTTGTTTTTATTCCATCGGGTCCAGGTGCACAATTATTTTTTAATTTAGAAATAATTTCTATAATCTCTTTTTTATTTACAGGTGTGAGGAAGAGTGAGCTGGTAACAGATTTATCTTTTATAAAATTAGTTGGTGTAGTATGTGGTACATCGATTTTTTGAGTCATTTTTATCCCTACATCTGTGAAGAATTCATTAAATGCCTGCGCTTTGTCTCTATCATCCGATAATATTGTATCGTTGACTTTTATGTTGCCTATTTTAATTTTTTTTGTAGTTTTGTTTGTTAGTTCGTTTATTATTTCCCAAGTTTTTTTGCAGTCTCCTCTGTTTCCATTCAATTTATCTTTGTAGTATTCATTTTTTGTCATTATTAATAGTTTATTAAGCTCATTTCTATATCTTTTGTAGGCAGTATTCAATTCTGAATTAAATTCTTTATTTAGTTTCAGTTTCATTTCATCTCTATGTTTTATAGATTCTATTAATCCATGAGTTATCCATGGTTTGATCCTACAGTTGGAGGCTATTATTTTGTGTTGTGTAGTACAAATATTCAAATGTTTTGTTATTTTAGTAATGAAATTGTTATAAGCTTGTTGTGCTTCATCACAAGATAAAACTTCCGCCCAATTTTCATTCTGCATGAGAATGTTCAATTTTGTATCATTTGTTTTTGTATAATAACGAAGGACTTTTTCATTTTGTTCTTTATTTACATTTGATTTTTCATTTATTGAGATGAGGAGAGATGTAGTGAAATGGTCTGTTATGTTCGTTCCAATAATCGAGGAAACTATTGATATTTTTTCAGTTGTTTTTTGTTTTCTAACAAATATATGATCAATAATGCTTTTGGATTGATCTGTAACGCGTGTTGGATTATTTATATAGGATATGAATCCTCTTTCTGTAGTACTTCATAGTAGTACTTCAGTCACAAATACTTTACAAGTGATATAACCTAGTTATTATCTCTCGATTTAGTTCCATAGAGTACAAATCGTAAGGTATACAACTCAAATTGAAATTAAAATTGAAAGCAGGAGAAGCCACCCAAGCTGGGTTCGAGTTGTGGATCTATAAAATAATAAAGTTATTTTCAGAAAAGAGAGAGAGAAGAGAGGAAAAAATATAATACGCCTAGAGAGTTCTTAACATTGCAAAATAAATTGTTTTTTGTCTGCTCAAGGTTGATTAAAAATGTGAAACATTGAGGAGAGGCAAAAAACATTAGCATTTTTATGACATTTTCAATTATCCAGATTATCGATTATTTTAAGCAATAGTTCCTGGTGAGAAATAACAAAATTTCTTATCTCTTTTTTCTGTGTTTCTTACCGGTTAATTGTTTCACGTTAGAGGGAAAGCCGGTTATATAATTTGGGTTCGTGGTATGTTATTAATTTCTGGGTATGTGTAAGCCTACAGGAAGGAATATTGAGCGCTTGACATGCCATTCTGCGAGTATTATGGGGATGTGAAACATATAATCTGAATGAAAATGCGAATTTTCAATTTCAGATTTGTTAGGGTCCTTTCTTAATATATCAGATGTAGTTCGATGTCCAGCGTGACTTCAGCCGGGAAAGTAGTTGTTTTCTGTTAGATATTACAGAAAAATAACTTCATTATTGTTGTGGATTTTTCCATTCACAGAAAAATGCTTCTTTTCAATTTTCAATGAGCCTTTTCCCTCAAGTACGAAAAAATCCCAACTAGCAGCGCTAGTAGTCCGGTAGCGACAAACATTACCTAGCTCTCTTAAAGTACATGTGAAAATAATCACCAAAAAGTGTTTTTGACAGAAGACGACGTTTCAGGAGCCAAATTTAAATTTGCAATGGCGAAGGATAATAATGTAGCAACATTAAAACGGTGGCTTGCTTGTCGAAATCTTGAAATTTCCGGTAACAAAATGAATTAATTACAGTGATTATGACTCAAGAGGTCATTATTAGGGACCGTTTCCGCGAACAAAAATCACTACAATGCCTCTTCTTTTCACCAGCTTAACTACAAACACCAAACACTCATTTTTGATATACAACTTTGCACAAAATGTAGCCGGTTTTATCAAAAAAATACTCCTATTCAACATTACACCTAACCTAACTTTTCACATTTACTAAATTTCATCTGCCAAAGGTGAAAAGTTTCGATAAATCCGGCTATATTTTGTGCAAAGTTGTATCGAAAATGAGTGATTTGGGTTTGTAGTTTAAGCTGGAAAAAGGGGCATTGTGGGTGATATTTGTGCTCGAAAACGGTGCCTCAAAATGCCTTTCGGATTCATCTTCAGAAGGCAAGAACACGTAAGAGAAGTCAAACAGCATTTTCCAAGAAACATGAGCACGACCTCTTAAGATCTACCTAACCTATTACTGATAATTGCAGGAACAGTTGGACCTTCACCACCAATAAATTGTTAAGAGCAAACATTTGAATATTTTTTATTTTTTTGTCAAATCCATTCTCCTCGAGGCATGGATCCATTTATTACATCTAATCTCATTTATGTGAGGTTTCACGAATGGTATTAAAAACACGTTTTCCGCTGGATATCGATTTTCCGAAGTACAGTTCGCAAAACTACAATGTTTTGTTGGCATTGTGGTTATTATTGTTTTTTATTTACTTAATTATTTTCAATAATTCATCTGTATCACTTAAATAACACTATCTTGAATGGAGAAGGTTTGATGTTTGTCCCTACCACAAGTGCTGCCTCTCGTGACAAATTTGCCACACTATTCGCAGGAAAAATGATCATTGAGAATGTTTCGCTTTTCAACTCGATTCGCATATATGTAATTTTTTTGTGCTAGTCCACTGGCTCGAATGAAATCTATGGTCCACGATCTCATTTCCGAATCTGTATATTATAATAGAGGGTGGAATCCAGCTTTCCGACTGACTGGTGTCATTGTTCATTTTTCCCGTGAGAAAGTCTTTGTTATTCTTGTGGCAAAATAAAAGATAATTATTTCAAATGAATATTTTTTTATTCTTCACTGATAACCTTGATGGCTGATAACCTTGATACTCGTACAACCCACACAGAAAGTGGGTTCATTTTCAGAAAGAGTTACTCCAGGGAACTGAATTCGAACGATGAACCTCTCACTTTCTGTTTTATAACGAACATACTTTGAATCAGCCTGAAGCACTGTAGTCAATTTCGCGCTAGAGAGAAACAGTTTATAATAGAGTTGTTTCACACTCTGCTGGCTACATTGTTTGTATGATGTTCTGCAGGCATAACAGGTTATCGGAAGTTCTTTACGTACATCCCTCGGATAGCAGTATTATGTTGTACCCTATCAAATGTATGTCCCCTTGACCAAGTTTCTAATGTGTGATTTTGGGTGGAGGATAAAAATGATTGTGAATAATATGAGACAGAAATGTGATTATTTATTCATTTGTTATTCAGAGCTGGAGAAGCTTGTTCTATAACACATTGGAATATTATTATACAAATTGAACAAGATAATATTGGTCTAGGGGAAAAACTGAAAACTACGTCTGATACCTGTATTAAAAGTTTGAAGAAAAAAAAAATAATTACGTACTAGGAATGTACATAGAGAGAGAGAGAGAGAGAGAGAGAGTATAATCAGGGCACAAAATAATTAGAGGTATTCCATATTCGAAGGGATTATCTATCTATATAAATAAAGGTGATAAAAGGGCAGAAATGAGGAGGGTGGAAGTTGTAACCCCCATCATTCTTTGATTCGATAGGGTCGTGCGTAAGGTTGAATTAATAACTTTCAATAGTTCTTCCAAATTGTGCCACTAGAAAAATTCTACATTAATCAACTTGACTTCGATAATTGAGCGCCAGGCTCTCAGAAGACAAGAGCCGAAAGATGAGGAAATATATCAATGAAGTAAATTTTACTTAGCTTGTATGGGAAGGCAGAACACATATGCAGACCGTCAACTTATCAATTCATCACTGTTAAACAAAATAATTCAAGAGTTATGAAGACAAAAAAATTATGAATGGTTACAAGTGGAAGTTTGATAATAAATTCAAATAGGAAAGAATGAAGATAAAATTACAAGTGAATGACTCCCAAATTAAGGATCAGTCAATTAAAATTTGAAAATTTTTGTGAATTTCTGATTCCAGCAGAATATGGTCATTGGTACAGTTTAACCTGAGGAGCTAGTTAGGGATGATTTTCAGTGAAAAGAAACTTGGGAGGCTGGTTCATTCGACGTTGGTTTCAGCATAGCGGTTGCAATCTTGGTTTCAGAGGGTTGGTCGTATTGAATACGATACCTCATATTTGCTCACTCGTGAATGTGATATGTTTCACGGACCAGGTTGATAATGAACTGCTGTGTGACGTCCTTGAGTTACCAGTAAATAAATACAATTTTGGGGAGAACCAAGGAATACTATACTTCATTCCAAAATTCAATTTATTGAACCAATAAATGCCCAAATACAACTAGTGAAAAAAGTTCAACAAGTTGGTACAATGGACTGGGAAAATATAAGCTACAATGAAGATACATTTCTCGAGCAGAAATTGAGATATATATCAAAATCTATAACAGGAAACAACTGTATAGTTGAATGATTTGATCCTCAAAATTGATAACAATTATTGGGAAATAATTGAATGGCAATACAAAAAAAAACTCAAAAGAATTTCCACCAAAATTATGTCAATATTCAAAAAATAATCCTTGATAATTAATTGGAATGTACCAGAAGGGTACCAGAGTCGAAACAGTGGAAGGTAGTCTGAAATGAAAATAAATCTTCAAAAAAAGAGGAGTAAAGGTAACTAGGGAACGAGGACTGAGCCTTGGTTCAAGAGAAATATCTAGCATCCGATAACTAAAAATATTATTCGAAATTTTCCAGAGAAAAGGTATAGTATTCTGAAATCAAAATATTTTGGTAATTTTTCAGAGAAAGAATATAGTATTTGGTAACTATAGGGAGAGTGTGACCAAACTTTTCGAAAGCGAGCACGATAGAACTCTCAAATAAAGTTAAATGGTTTAAGATTTTTATTCCAATAGAAAAAATGTCCGATAGATAAAGATCTACATACAGATAAATGTGCTTGTATATCCACTTATATATGGATATAGAGGGTGGCAAATCCCCTTTTCTATGAGGTGAGCCCTTTAATCATCTCAAATGGAGAAACATATTTTTTCTAGAGGTTGACAAGTCCTCCTTTAGCATTTATGTGCCAAAAAACTCTTCGGTGCGAATAATGAATTGATTTCTGGCAGACTCTCAAGATAAGACTATCAGTGTTAATTGATTGAGTTGAACGACAAAATGAATTTTTGATTAAAAAAATCATGCTTGAGGAAGGCAACCGATACTGTGAGATCGAGTACTCTGTGACAAGTTAAGCCAGAGAAACAATCCTCTCAGTCAGCATTTATTTCTCACAGAGAAAAAGATAAAATCATCTCAGAGATGAGAATGTAAAAGAAACAGATCCTTGCCAGAGGAGGTAGCCCTGGAAGTACTGCTCAAATGTCCCATAATAGTTTCTAACTCTTTTGAAATAATTACACCGACGGTTAGGTAGCTACTCCTCCACTCAACGTCACCAGTTATGTACCTAAAAAAAAATAGCGTAGGAACTGTTTTTACCAAATGAAACGTAGAAAGCACAATCAATTGTCTGAAACAAGATTACTGCTTCAGCCGATGAGGCACGCGCAATAGTTCAAGTACATAAGTTACTTAGAAAAAACGTGGTTGAATTTTGTGAAAATTACGGAATATTAAAAACTTGAATTTTATTGAACATACATGAAACAAAAGAGAAACAGTAAAATATGGAAACATCAACTGATCAACTAGTTATATGAAATATTAACAGATAATCTGAAAATCCATGCAAGAAAATGTATCTGAAAATTACCACAAAATCTGATTTAAATCCAAAAATACGTTACTCGATATGTAGTGTCGAAAATATGGAAAAGATGAGGAACTGGTAAATTCAAAATGACCCAGGATGTTGCGAGAATATCAAAATGTTGAAATTATAACCTCCAAGCACATGCGATGTAACTGTGCCAAGTGTCCAGTTAGAAGTTCAAATAAACAAAAAACTTTTTAACAAAAAATTAAACCGACGGAATACGGAACTGAAGAGTAAAAATGAAATAAACCTCCTTAGTATCAATAACTGAGCTCCCAATCTAATGTAAGTAACTAATTTTGAGTCGGCGCCAAACAAACAAGTAAATGAATTAGGTAAGGCGTAAAATGATGGCATCGAGTTGGGCGGTGATATTCTGATAATTTTTTAAAGTGATTTAATGATCTTCGTTGATTGTTTGTTTGGCGCCGACTCAAAATTAGTTACTAACATTAGTTCAGGAGCTTAGTTATTGAGACTAAGAAGTTTTATTTTATTTTTTACTTTTCAATTCCGTATTTCGTCGGTTTAATTTTTTGTTAAAAAGTTTTTCTTTTTCAATTTTTTGTGGCTGCAATCTACTGATTACTAACTGCTTGTTTTTTTAATACTTCCAAAATACTTACTTACCCACCTCACTTCAACTATTACCAGTTGAATAATATGATTATCTATGTTTAAAACGGAAACATTCTCAATTGAATATTGATAGAAAGATTTTTCTGTGAATTGAAAAATCCAGGATTGAAATGAGTTAGGGCCTTTTCAGAATATCTAGCAGATGTAGTTCAATGTCCAGCGTGGCTCTAGCCGGGAAAGTAGTTGTTTTCTGTGTGACTTTCACAAAAAATAACTTCATTTTAATCCTGGATTTTTCAATTCACAGAAAAATCTCTCTATCAATTTTCAATTGAGAATGTTTTCCTTTTCAACATGAATACCCCACAAGAGGTTATCTTGACGATGGAAGATAGTGACTAAATTTTATCTTTCAGTCGCAGATGATTCCACATCTGATTTTATGAACATCCTGTTTATATTTTCAACAAATCAATTATTATCTACTTTTACTATTTTTGTAATATAAATTATTTTTGTTGTTCTGGTTAGTTTATTCCATTAGTTTGTATATCATTCCATCCTCTCATAGAATATGATGATTGTGATAATGACACTAGCGATCTGTCATTGTCAACTACATATGTGTGCCAATGTTCACAAGTGAAAAATAAATTATCCCCTATTTTTCTACCCGCAATGGTGGATAATTCCATTCGAAATCCAAATATGATCAACTATGAGGTATACCCTATCTGATAAAAGCAGAATCATCGAAATCAAAGATCCCAGTACAAAGTTATGCCTGATAGAATCGGTTAACGGACCAGAATTCCAGTGAAAAGTTATGGGTGATCATACATGAAAAAAATTAAAAATAAATATACGCGTTGACTAGGGAACCTCCTCCTTTTTGGTTTCGTCGGTTGAAAATAGGTTAATGAACCATGAAAATGATAACTCAAAGCAGATAATTGAATATACTCAACCAGTAATTAACAGTGAATAGCCATTATCAGGAATTAATAACTCGTAACCTTACCAGGAGTCAATTTCACTCTCGAAAACTCATCTAGACCGTCTCAGTCAAACGCAGAATTCGAAGAAAGCGATCTCAAAAAAGATTCCGTCGAGAACGATAGATCAGCGATATTTCCGTATTCACGTTGCGGTGAATTTCGCAAGGATAGGTGACCAATATCCTGAGAGTCATGGAATTGGTATTTGGGATTTTTTTTCCTATAAAAAAAACTCATTCCGAGGATTCTGAAAATTCAACCCTAGATGAGTTTATATGGGGATTGAAACTTTTCATAGAAGTATCGTTAGTTTTTCAAGTAGTGTTCATAAAAATTGGTACTTTAGGTCTTTGTTACTAAAAAAATATTAGTTTTTCAGTGTTTTTGGAAATTCCACCTCTAAAGGGATGAAATGGGGATAGGAATTGAAAGTTTTAGGGGAGGGTTCGTTTTTTTATGTAGGGGTCATGAAAATTGTATTTGAGATCGTTGTTAGAAAAAAAATGTGTTTCAGTGTTTAATGCCGAATTCTACCGAAAATATGAGAAATATCCAGAAATAGCGCTATGCTTGGTATTTTTCCTCCGATTTTCTCTCTGCGATCTCTTATCAGTCTAGCAATATTGTGGAAAAATTGGTCATAGTTTATAATAATGATAATAATTATTTTTACAAAAATTTACAAAAGTATAAATATGAAAAAAAGATGCAGTAATACATATAAATATACTATAGATAAACAATAATCACGGAAGCGATATGTTAATAGCTTGTATGTTATGAAAAAAAAGTTCGAAAGACAATAAAAAAAAACTAATACTAGAACGTATATTATAGATAATTGAGTTAATTCGATGTTCTTTAGGCATTTCATACAATATAATAATAATTAAACTGATAATCCCTTCCATATAATATAAAATGTGAAAGTGGGAAATTATTGTCCAAGAGAAATTATGAAAAAGGAATTTGGGGCATAATGGACAGATTATTAAATTGATGAAAAAAAGCATTCTCAAGTGAGACTCGAACCCACAACTTTATGCTTTCCGAGCATACGCTCTTACCACTGAGCTCTCGAGGCTATAAGAATCGACACACACTCGCGAACACTTCACTTCCTTAATTTAATGTGAATGTCGGAATGAATCGAAAATCGACGTACATATCAATGGCCGTCGAGACCCGGTACCTATTCACCCAACTTCATCGTGAATTGACGATTTCAGTAGAAGATCTAGGTGATGATCTCCAACCACTGATAAGATTAAGCCAAATATATAATGTGAAAGTGGGGAATCATTGTCCGAGAGAAATTATAAAAAAGGAATTTGTGGCATAATGGACAGATTATTAAATTAGAGAAAAAAAGAATCCTCAAGTGAGACTCGAACCCAGAAACTCATGCTTTCCGGACATACGCTCTTACCACTGAGCTATCGAGGCTATAAGAATCGACACACACTCGCGAACACTTCACTTCCTTAATTCAATGTGAATGTTGGAAGGAATCGAAAATCGAACGTACTTATCGATGGCCGTCGAGACCCTGTACCTATTCACCCAACATCATTGTCGAATTGACTATTTCAGTAGAAGATCTAGGAAGATGATTTCCAACCACTGATAAGATTTAACCAAAAATACAATGTGAAAGTGGGAAATTATTGTCCGAGAGAAATTATGAAAAAGGAATTTGTGGCATAATGGACAGATTATTAAATTAAAGGAAAACGCATCCTCAAGTGGGACTCGAACCCACAAACTTATGCTCTTTTCTTTAATTTAATATCTGTCCATTATGCCACAAATTCCTTTTCCATAATTTCTCTCGGACAATAATTTCCCACTTTCACATTATATATTTGGCAAAATCTTATCAGTGGTTGGACGATGATGTTGGGTGATAGGTACCGGGTCTCGACGGTCATTGATGAGTACGTTCGATTTTCGATTCATTCCAACATTCATATTAAATTTAATAATCTTTCCAATTATGCCACAAATTCTTTTTCCATGATATATAATATGAGCAAGCGAAAGAGGCTATGAGTAACAGTGAATAAAATAACATGATACGAAAGGCTAATAAAAAAGGTGCTAGTAGATAGGAAAATATACACACATACTGATTTAATGATAATATTTACGTTCACTTTATTTGTGAAGTAAAATAAGTTAATTAGTAGATGAGCGTCATTTCAGATAAGGTCTATCTATCTACGGGGCTGAGACCTAATATATGATTTCAAGTTATTTTTGGAACAGTGGGTGGATACCACGTCTTTCAGATTGGAAGAAAGGGAATTGAAAAGATTAGGTCCTAGATACGTACAATTTCTTTGTCCAATTGATTACAAGGTTCTAGGGCGTATATACGTGTTTTTTTTTTTGTTTCGCGTTTCGTAATGGTGTTGTGGGTTGTTCATTTCTGTTCGATGTTTGTGTTGCCAAATATTGCAGTTTATTCATGGAATAAAATAAATTAATTAGTAGGTTAAGCGTTCATTTCAAATAAGGTCCATCTATGGGATCATGGATTTGATCACTGGGCTGAGACCTAATATGATTTCAAGTTATTTTCGAAACAGTGGGTGGATACCACGTCATTCAGAGTGGTCGGAAGGGAATTGAAAAGATTAGGTCCTAGATACGTACAATTTCTTTGTCAAATTGATTTCAAGGTTCTAGGGCGTATATACGTGTTTTTTTTTGTTTCGCGTTTCGTAATGGTGTTGTGGGTTGTTCATTTCTGTTCGATGTTTGTGTTGCCAAATATTGCAGTTCATTCATGGAATAAAATAAATTAATTAGTAGTTAAGCGTTCATTTCAAATGAGGCCCATCTATGGGATCATGGATTTGATCACTGGGTTGAGACCTAATATGATTTCAAGTTATTTTCGAAACAATATGTGGATACCACGTCATTCAGATTGGTCGGAAGGGAATTGAAAAGATAAGGTCCTAGATACGTACAATTTCTTTGTCCAATTGATTTCAAGGTTTTAGGGGGTGAATTCGTTATTCGTAATTGTGTTGTGGGGTGTTCATTTCTGTTCGATGTTTGTGTTGCTGAATATTGCAGTTGAAAAAATATTGTTGCCTTATTTCGAAAAGTCCAATTTCGTTATATAAAGAGTCTGATGAATGACTTATTTTTTCATTGAACATAATTTTTAGGAGTATTCTTGTTAATTATTTAGATTTGATTTAATATTGTTTTTCCATCTCCGCCCCATGCCATTATAGCATAGGTCAAATGAGGTTCAACAAGCGCTAAGTAGACTTTGAGTTATTCTTTGTTAAGAATGTCCTTAAGATTTTGGAATTCATATACCAAGAAGTGAAGTTTTTTCAGAAGGTTATGTGATTTTCCCACATCATATTATTGTTCGAAATCAAACCCAAGTAATTAATTTTTGTTGTGGACCTAATGGTCAAATTTGTATCGATATGCAGATTTGTGAATATTGTTTGGGCCAGTTTATTAGTAAAAGTGGAGAGATGAAACGTTTCACTTTCCTTTATGGTTAGAAGCCTCGTTCGTTGCCATGTAAAAAACCATTTAAGATCATTTTCCGCTTTATTTTTGAGTGATTTCCAATTAGTATCAGTGTCCAATATTACAGTATCATCTGCATATGCTATAATTTCACCACAGCTATTATTGAGAAGAGCCCATTTATGTATATATTGAGAATAACTGGGCACAGTACCGTTCCCTGAGGTACTCCGTATTCTATAACCTGTTCTGCACTGATAGAAATTCCAATCTTAACAAACTGCGTCCTATTGGAGAGATAACTTGTGAATAAGTGTAGTGAACTTCCTCTCACTCCTATTTTCTCCAGGGTTTCTGATAATAGGCTATGACTTACTGTATCAAAGGCATTGGACAAGTCTAAAACAGTGAGAGATGATTTACTTTCATCTAGGGATGAATACATTGCAGCAGTGAGTTTAGTTTTTGCATATTGTGTGGGGATATCCTTTTGGAAGCCGTTTTGGTTTTGTATTCATTGAGATAGCTTTGTGTAAGTATTTCTCCGAAAAGTTTTTCAAATATTTTCGAAAAACTTGTGATGGCTGATAATAGCCGATATGACTATGTCGCCATTTTTATAGATGGGGAAAATCATAGATTTTTTTAATGTTGTTGGAGACTAACCTTAGTGCATCTCTTTAACTGTTCTAGTTGTTATATTATCAATTCCAGATGATTTCATGTTCAGAGTCATGATTATATTTTCCAGTTCTTTATTTTATATAGCCTTTTTTTTTCTATGTTGATATAGTGATTGTTCATTGCATCCGCTATGTTTTGTGGATTTTCAATATCGGTACCATCCGTATTCATGATTGGACTTGGAAAGTATCTTCTTTCCACTATTGATTCCGATTATAATATATGGAGTCTGTGACCTTTTTCAGGATTGGCTCAAAGTTCAATCCCACCCAGGATTGTTTACACATCCCTTCGGACCTTAAATTCTAAAACAAATTCCAGTTTGGAGTGTTTCAATTAACAGACTATTTGCGTGAGCGAAGGATCACGCCAAGTTTAGCATTTATCCCAAGTGAGAAGGGTCTCTGTGCGAAAGTTAATGTAAAAACTCCTTTTTCCACATTCCGAGTTTGGACCATAATATTATTAAACATTCCTGCATTATGTTTCTGCGTAATTAAATATTGGATAGAGCTGGAGCTTGAAGTAACACCCACTGAGCGGAATATTTCAAATATTTTTAATACCTGATAAAGATTTTTGTGTGTTACATGGGAGCGTTGATGTTGAGTTGTTCAAATATTCTGGAGAGTCCGAAAATTCCACAGACTCTCCAATCAGATAGTTTTCAGATTGAAAAGTATGGCATAATCTTCGAAAGGTTTTCATCAACACACAGTATCTGACAAAACTTTCATAACATTTGGAGTTATGGATATGGTTTTTTATAAGTGTCTTGTGGAATGTGAAATTCAACCATAAGGGAGAAATACAAGCAATAAGAAGGTGAAAAGGTACCGATCCATTGTGAAGTTGATTTTAGGTGAAATTGAAAAAAATACTATTAGTCGTCCCTTCGTCACAACAAGACTTTCAATATATTTTGATATATCTTCACAATAGTGCTCCTCAGAACCCAGAAATATCATTTCAAATGTTCATATGACAAAGGGGAGGCCCCATTTTACAACTAAATGGAACGAAATTGTGCTAAAAAATATGGCGGGTGTTCAAAGAATACAAAAAATTCTTAATCTTTCATTTTAAAATCAATATAAATAATAACATTTTTATTCACACAATTAGGAATATAAACAATTTTTCCTTTACATTCATGAAGGAAAGCAGAAATCCAATGAGTGTATATACAGGGTGAGTCAGAATAAGACCGACAAACTCGGACTACAGATTCCTCACCTCATTTCGAGGTGAAAAGTTGAATCAAGGTATGTCCTCTGTGATACAGGGTATCGAAAGTACGAGAGAAATGAGGACTTCATTCGTTTTCTCCAAACTTCCTGAAGGAAAAAATTTAAAACTTGGTACACTGATCAAGGTTTATCAAAGTGCTAATTTGAAGTATTTTTTTTTTATTTCGTAAATTAGTGGCGTAGTTACGATGGTATGTGGCCATATGTTCCTTCATATTTTCTTGGCACAAGTGAATGGAGAAATGAGTGTTTGACATCAGTCGTTCATCGACACTCTACCTTAAAGTCATAACATTCCATGTGCCTAAAAGTGGAGGTGACTGAGATAACTACAGAGGCGTTGTTCTATAAGTTTTTCGAAAATCTTTGATATATGTGAAATGATATTGGCAAAGTATAGGTTTTTTTATAGAGCTTTCATACATCGTTTTTCATTTTTTCTCAAAGATGTACACACAAATGAAAAAATCCAAAATCTCTGTAATTTACCATCCATGAGAATCCACATTTTTTGTTCACCCTGTATGCTCCTATCTCCTGAAGTTTATTTACTCGTGTCAATCATATACTATTTTAGTTTTCCTTTCGCCGACAAACAGAATATCATGGTATTTTGACCTTTCCGGATTTTAAAGTTGAAAATTAGATATAATTTCTTTAAGTGATATGAGGATTGAAACCCAAGTAAGTACCTACTATCTATATTCTTGTGTGCTGGTTATTATCCTTTCTTCCATTTTGACATAGAACTATCAGGAAGAATTTAGGGAGATTCTGCTCCTTCACCAACTTTTGATTGATAAGTATGAGGTTGGATAGAAAAATCGAATTAAACGGATTTCTTCACATAAAGGATTCAATATAAAATTGAACCAGAAAATGGTAGATCTCAGGTGAAAAACAACTACTTTCCTGGCAAATACCACGCAGAACATTGAATGATATTCACCTGGAAATCCATGCATACTTCCATATAATATCAATGGACATTGAATGCAAATGTTTTTTTCTGATAAGCTCGATTATGTTTAATTTATGTCGTGTTCACCTAACAATCCGCATACCGGTTTCAGACTTCTTGGCCCTCATCAGTACGGAGTAGTCAACCAGCCAAAGGTCCAAGAACTCTGGCTGAAGTGAGACTACAACGTAAACAAACCATCATCGATCTTGTAACACCTATAGGTACGCCGGAAAGATAAACTTTAACTGGCGGTACCTAGTGACAGAAAGAAACACTCCGAAAATCTCCCACCTCGATAGGTTTCTAAATAAAGATTCCTTCCAGTAGGGTGGCAAGCCCGTCTAGCATATAGTGAAGATAAGTGCCATGTGAAGTGGAATGAATAGAAAAATCGAATTAAACCTTCATAAGACTTCCGATTAGTTTGAATTTATGATACCGATTGTTTCACCTAAACAATCCCATACATGACTTGGTTTTCCGAGAGCTCGTTATGTAATCACTTTCACCAACAATCGAAAGCATTTGAGATAATATCAAGAAAACATTTGCATTCAATGTCCATTGATATTATATGGAAGTATCATGGATTTTCAGGTGAATTCATTCAATGTTCTGCGTGGTATTTGCCAGGAAAGTAGTTGTTTTCACCTGAGATCTACCATTTTCTGGTTCAATTTTATATTGAATCCTTTATGTGAAGAAAACCGTTTAATTCGATTTTCTATTCATTCCACTTCACATGGCACTTATCTTCACTATATGCTAGACGAGGCTTGCCACTCCTACTGAAAGAATCTTTCATTTAGAAACCTATCGAGATGGGAGATTTTCGGTGTTTCTTTCTGTCACTAGGTACCGCCAGTTAAAGTTTATCTTTTCCGGCGTACCTATAGGTGTTACAAGATCGATGATGGTTTGTTTACGTTGTGTCTCACTTCAGCCAAGTTCTTTGGACCTTTGGCTGGTTGACTCTCCGTACTGATGAGGCCAAAGCTGAAACCGGTATCGTTGTTAGGTGAACACGACATAAATTAAACATAATCGAGCTTATAGAAAGAAACATTTGCATTCAATGTCCATTGATATTATATGGAAGTATGCATGGATTTTCGGGTGAATATCATTCAATGTTCTGCGTGATATTTGCCAGGAAAGTAGTTGTTCTTCACCTGAGATCTACCATTTTCTGGTTCAATTTTATATTGAATCCTTTATGTGAAGAAAACCGTTTAATTCGATTTTTCTATTCATTCCACTTCACATGGCACTTATCTTTCAAGTATGAGGTTAATACAGAAATAAAATTTCCGTTTTTTTTATTTGAGCCATATCACATAAAAATATAAAAGCCCTGAGAAAGATTTGAATAGAAATGCTGCTTGTGTTTTCCAGTGAATACATTTTTCTGACACATGATTTGTTAGGTTGATGATGTTTTTTTCAGAAGAAATATAAATTCAGAAATCTACCTTTCCGACTGGCTGCACCATCGGGATTTTCTTTCATCTCTATTGGAACAATATCTTTTATTTTTCTGATTTGGTCTGGGAACCGATCATACATCGTGATGGATTTACAGTTGATATATTTTTTCTTCCAAAAATTGTTTTAAAACGATTTGGACACGTTTTTGGATTAATCCATGACCATTCATACTGAACAACTCTGAAGAGTTGAATTCTCACATAGTAAACTCAAATGAATTGAATAATTGAACCAATTCCCAATTCATGAAGATACTCCAGATCCAGATATGAAATGGATGTTTTATGTTCAGAAACAAACACAAGAGTAGATTTATTGCGGTCACTTCTGATTCATTTCCTAACCCAAATGGATATGGTGTTTCTTATCATAAACGGAATTTGCTCCAGAAAGAATCCTTTGAGTATCCCTATTTGATCTCTATTGGACAGTTTTTATGGTAGTAGTATCCTTTCATATTAGGTGCATTTGTGAACCAAAGAGATTTCCATGTTTATATATATATATATATATATATATATATACAGATATATATATATATACAGTTTTTATAATAAATTTTGTGAACAATTTACAGTGTGACCCATTTAAAATGGAACCACCCCTGTAGAATACGCATTTTTCGTCAATCTCAAATTATTTTTTTTTTTTAATCGAAAATTTTGTTTTCAAATTTGACTACACCACTGGATTTGTAGTCGTAATAAATGGAAACCTCAAAATTTCTTAGAAAAATATTGGTTAACAACGGAGTTACAACAACTTAAATTTTGGAAACAAAGTATTTGATTATAATTTTTATTCAGATTATAGACATATTTGAAATCTGGCAACACTGCCGATACAAAGTAGAACACCAGTGAATTTATGAAGCAAAAATCCGAAGTCAATAGCTCATTCCATTCCACAGTTATAACTCCTGAAAGTATGGTAATGTGAGCGATTTGTGGTGTACTAAATCACAGCCTACTAGTGATTTAGTACAATACCTATGCCTAATGTATTAGTTCAGCTTTGCTCAAATTATTGATACCTTCTCTGAAAGCTTGTGTTAGTTGAGTTTTGCAGAATTTAAAAGGAACATTTTTTGTCCTGCTTTCTGTTTTATTATTGATTAAATAATTTTCATACTTTAAAACTTGATTCGGTTCATTTCGTTTTTATCGGCTATGGAAGGCTGCATAACTCGAAAATGAATTTTTAATTTTCTGTTATTTTTGAATACACTTATAACCTTAACTTAAATAAATGATTATAAGGAAATATAATTTACAAATCCAGTGGCGTAGTCAGATTTTTATTACAAAATCGCTTTTACCACAAATCGCTCACATTACCATACTTTCAGGAGTTATAACTGTAGAACGGAATGAGCTATTGACTTCGGATTTTCGCTGTACGAATTCACCGGTGTTCTACTGTATCGGCAGTGTTGCCAGATTTCAAATATGTCTATAATCTAAATAAAAATTATAATCAAATACTTTGTTTCCAAAATGAAAGTTGTTGTAACTTCATTGTTAACCAAAATTTTTCGAATGGAATTTTCATTGTTTCCATTCATAACGACTACAAATCCAGTGGTGTAGTCAAATTTCAAATTAAAAATTGCCCAATAAACTTTTGCCGTTTTTGACGAAGAAAAAAAAACTGTAGAGCGCCTTGGAAATGAAACAATAGTTATGAAAATTTGTATCAAGATACAGTTTTTGATGCTCAATATTCAAAAAAATTTTTTTTCAAGAATGACTGAAAAATGCGTATTCTAAGGGGTGGTTCCATTTTGAATGGGTCACACTGTATATATATATATATATATTATATTTATATATATATATATATATATATATATATATATATATATATATATATATATATATATATATATATATTATATATTATATATATATATATATATATATATTATATATATATATATATATATATTTGTTATGTAAAAATATTTTTATGTAAAAATAATAAAAAGTATAATGATACTTTTTTTTTGGTGCCCCATTTAAAGCACGCCTCAGCGTGTTTAAATCGGACTTAAAAAAACGCGCGTTTTTTGAAGTTACCATGGCAACATCAACAAATCGAGAAACGTGAAGTCTAAGTGACAAATTTTTGATTATGTATCTGACAGGAGTACCTTGTAACGTCAAATGAAATAATACTAACAACTCGTTCATTTATATGTGATACCTCTTGCTCCTCCATCCATTTGATGAACTTTTCATAGTCTTTTCTATATATTTATCACTGGATTTTTGCGGTATTAACCGCGATTCTGCCTCACTATTCAAAAAATCGATATAAAAATAATTCATTTTTGAGTTCTGGTGACAACAAATATTGATTTCTGATAACAAATTGCAAATGAATATCTGTTTTTCTCATTTTCATGACAACGAATGGTATACTCATGTCACATCACGAATTCAACCATTTTCCATTATTAGTTCTTATTTCTATTTTTTGTAGTTATAATACCAGTATATATGATTTCAAAGTGCACCAATGAAAAAAAATAGCATAAAATATTCGTGGATAACTGGTCTTGAAAACACTTGCTCTATTTCGAGCACTCCGGCTGCGCCGTCGTGCTCGAAAAAATCGCGCATGTTTTAAAGCCCTTTTTATCCACTTATACTTTAATATACTATTATATATGACATAAATACCTATGTTTGTTTTGCAATTTTTCTGTAAATTTTGCTTTTCTGAAACCTTGTACCATTTTCTAGTCGACGCAGATGTCTCAAGAGTTCAGCAGTGGAGCTTTTCTATTGTCATAAGTATGTTGCCAACAATTCATTTAATTTGGAAATCAAAATTTATAAATTGAACTTTAGATCTCAAAAAGAAAAAATGATATTCTAGTTGGAACATCTCATATAATAATAATAATAATATAATAATAATATTGATTTTATTCACAATAAGATGGACAATAGCTGGACAGTATCTCTTACAACATGGTTGTGAATAAGGAATATACCACGAAGCAGTTTTCACTGCTTGTTTGTGGCGTATTCAAACATGGATATACTTAAATTCATTCAATATGTATAAATATAGCTATTACAAATATAACAATGAATAAAAAAATAATAAAAAACAAAAAGGAATTAGCACAAGCACTCGCTATGTTCACTTACTTATTCAAGGTCTAATAATATAGAATATGGAAAATAGATGTAGGTGAAGGTGTTAAAATGTAGAGAAGTTAACATGTTCAAATATTGATATATCAAAATATTAAAATATATATGTAAAAAGTCTTTATGTAGATGTAGGTAATCAATATTGTGTTGTTCATAACGTATGAGTTATAATTGTAAATTATAGAATATACTCCTAAAATGTATAGTATAAAGATATATGAATGTATAAATAAAAATTTTTGTATGAGACATGGGAATATATATATTTTTTCTCTTCTCTCAGATTCTCTGGTAATACATCAAAGACCTTTGGTCCTAGATAACTGTAAGTCCTCTGGCATATTGATTTGTGAACAAACGGAATTTGATACAGGTTTTTACCTCTGGTATTTTTCTGGTGGTTTTTCCTAATTAATTCATGCTTATCTACAAACTGATGTATTGCTAGGCTCATAAAATATAATTGTTTTATGGCCATTATTTTTGTTTCTTGATGTAGAAGTTCGGTAGGATAACGTGGCGATTTTCTATATACTATTTTTATTATTCGTTTCTGTACTTTTTCAGTTTTACTTAGGTGTACGTTCATTCCAGCTCCCCATCCTATGATTCCATATTTCAAATGGGGTTCGAATAGTGTATAGTATAAAGTTCTCAATTGGTTTTCTTCTAGTATTTTTGTGAGTTGTTTTATCCACGCATCACGCATCTCAGTTTCTTGAGGAGAAAGTTGGTTTGGTGGTCCCATTTCAGGCGGATGTCTATTTTTATCCTTAAATATTTCATAGAGTTCGAACAGTTTATTTGTGATTTATCTTGGATGCTGATTGTGTTGAATTAGTTGTGACCTATAGCTGCAGAAGGGCACGTAGAACGTTTTCTGTAGATTAATTGATAATAATTTATTATCAGGCCATCTTTTGATGAGAGGGAAGATCTAATTCTACCTTGTTTTTTAATTGCTCCCATGATTCTTCTTCGTATAAGATGACCGTGTCGTCAGCAAAACTGATAATTTTTCATTCAGATTGCAACATGAATAGGTTGTTCAGGTATATCGTGAACAGCACTGGTCCCAACCCTGTTCCTTGTGGGACCCCACATTCTACAATTTTTTTGCTGCTGTGTGAGTCTTGTATTTTAACTTGTTGAGTTCTGTTTGTTAGGTACGATTTGAAGAGTGATTGTGCAGTACCTCTCACTCCTATGCTTTCGAAAGTTTCTATTAGTATCTGGTGGTTGACGGTATCAAAAGCCTTCGTCAAGACCAGGAATACTCCAATACATGGTTTTTTATTGTCGACTGCTTTGTATATTTCTTTGGTTAGGTGTAGAATGGCATCTTGTGTCGATTTTCCTTTTCGGAATTCAAACTGTGAGTTTGAAATGATTTGATATTTTTTCAGAAAGTTAGTTAACCTATTTATTTTGATTTTTTCTATAATTTTGCTGAAGCAATTGGTTGGTAATTTGTTCTTTCCATATTTTCTCCATTCTTGAATATAGGTATGACTGTTGTATTTTTGAATATGGTGGGAAACTGACCCGTTCTCAGTGATTCATTCATAATGTGCGTCAGAGGCTTTTTGATTTGTGGTATAATAGATTCCATTAATTCTGCTTTCATACCACCAGGGCCTGGAGATTTGTTATTTTTCAGGCTCAGTATTGTATTTATGACTTCTGTTTCTTTAGCTGGAAACAGAAAAATTGTATTCTGGTTTATGATTTTCTTTTCTTGGTAGTTTTTGTCTAATATGATGTCTTTTGACAATTCCTTTCCGATATTTACGAAAAAAGTATTGAAATGTTCTGCAATATTCTCAGGATTTTCAATAATGTTTAATTCATATAGAAAGATTTTAAATTCATCTAGGTTCTTTGACAAGCTTCTGATATTTGTATGTATGATTTCAAAATTAACAAATTTTTTATTTATATCCAGAACCTGTTTTGTTTCATTAACACCTTTGAGTTGAAAATTGTCTATTTTTTCGAAAGTGAAGTCTCTCTCATAAGGATCCATTTTTGTTTAGATTATTCAATATGTTGATGGCTCATTACATACCAGTTTTTGTTTGTTTTCCTGCTTTCCTTTTTTCTTATTTCATATTGTTCTCTCTTGAGGATCTTGTTTGCACTTTTCCAATTTGCTGTTTGTTTTCTTTGTCTTGTTTCAGTTGTATTTTTGGTTTCGTTCCTGTATCCTTATTTGATTTTGGGGTTTCTGACAATAATAATTGGTCTGAATTTGGATTTTGTGTTCGTTCATTGGGTTCCCTGAAAGATTGTATGGGAGTTGCTGGGGCACTTTTGGTGTTGTTTCCCCTTCTTTCTGCTGGTCTAGTTCCACAAGCTCTTCTACTGTATAATGATTCCCATCCACTATGCGTTTATTTCCTCTGATGTATGATCGTTTTGTATCATCCTGTCTATGCAGGTGTAGGTGTTTTTTAAGGATTTTCAGATCTTCTAGTTGTTGCTTCGTTAGTTCATGGGAGATTGAAATGTTGGTTCCTTTAAGTTTTTTACCATTTTCAAGCACGTGTTTTTTAAAAGCACAAACCTGTTTGAATGAGGAACCACTGACGACAGAGTGATACAATAGACCCCAGCTGGTCGCAGTGTCGAGGGAAGCTAAGTGCCAACCCTGTCTCTGGCTCGTCAGCTCTCAACCAACCAACCAACCGACGTGTTTTTTCAGAAGGTTAGAGACAAACTCTATTTTTACAGGACAGTTCAGATGGTTTTCCATGCAGTGAATATTTTTGATGTCTCTAACTGTTATGTCTATGTTCAGGAGGTTTCTGAGTTCTTCCCTTATAAAATCAAAACTAACGTCTTGTTGTTCTTTATTCAGACCATTAACTACCATACTGTCTTGTTTCTGTTGTCTCTCCAACTTCTCTACTTTGGTTCTCAAGAGTGCGTTCTCTTTTTATAGTTTTCCTATTCTTTCATTGGTTTCTTCAATTCGTAGCTGTAACCTTGCTTTGCTGGCATCCATGGCATTTCTGAGTTCAGTTCTATTTGTCTGGATTTCCCTAATGATTTTTTGAACATCGGTTTCCGCAATGCTAATTTTTGCATACACAATATATGTGACCTTTCTATCGCAATTATGATTTAAACCCTTTGTAAAATACATACTTGGCACTACACTGTATCTTGATTTAATTGTTTGTTTTCTTGCGAGTTCTTTGGGTCTGAATCCTTTTTTTGTTGCTTTGTTGGGTTTTTATGTTTATGCTAATATGTAATGAGAAGGAAACATGATAGTGACATGTCAAAACATCTCGATGGAAAATGATAAAATATAAAAAAATTAGTACAGAAAATTGTCAGATATGAATTTTAACCAATTCTGTATATATTATGTAAGGTATAGAAATGTAAATTGTATATAAAATCCATATCATAGTTTAGAATGAGAAAAAGTGTCATAGAAAGTGAGTAGAAACCCAAAATTTGTGGGAAAAAACCAGGAAGAAAAATAACGAGGATTTGAGGAGATAAAAAAAAGAGACACCTCTAGGACTCAAGAAAAGCACAAGTAAACAGATCACAGGTACTTTCGGGAAAGAAAACTTAACTGAGTGAACGTATTTGGGCAGACACTTATTTGAAGTCATTTCATTACATATTTCACTGTTATTGAGCAGTATTTCTCGTTTTGTTCGTACAATTTAATTCAACCACAATTATTATTTTCAAAGGTCATTTGATTTGCACATTAGCAAAGTACTTCACTTCTCACTTATCACTGTTTTGACGTGAAACACTACTCATGAGTTAATTTTCGCAGATAGGATACTTATGTTTTTGATTTAATAAAAGAATAATTACTTGACTATTTTCTGCCTTCATTACTCATCTGTTGATCACATTACAACCTGCAATTTTCATAAAACCGTATTTTGAATATTGACTCAAAGCAAAGCAACTAGATGGCACCACTGAATCCTGCTTTGAAAGGGGGTAATATCATGTCTCCATAGGCGTACAGACTGAGCTAGGATAAGGTGAAAGAATACAGGTGATGCTCTCGATGGCAAACTAAACATGTGTGGATTGTTCATAGACTTTTCCAGAGCTTTCGATAATGTAAATCACACCCTTCTACTCCAAAAAATGGAACGATATGGCGTGAGAGGTACTGCCTTGAAACTGATGAAGTCATATCTACAGGGCAGGACCCAGAAAGTAATCATTCGAAAAACAGTCAGTCAGTCAGTAACCATTGGGCAGGGCGTTCCTCAAGGCTCAATACTTGGCCCCTTATTTTTCCTCATATATGCCAATGACCTGATGAAATTCTTGAATAGTCTCACGGGAATACACGCGGATGACACCAATTTCCTCATAAAGGACAAGAATTCTATAGCTCTGGCAGAAAAAAACTCAGGATATATATGAGCGGGTAGTAACATGGGCAAATAAAAACCATTTGACACTAAATATCTCGAAAACAACTTTAATGAAGTTCTCACTGAATAATGTTCATGGGAACTTCAGCATTTTTGAGAACGAGGAGTTGCACATCGAATCTTGCTCAACAACAAAGATGCTAGGCCTCACGCTAGACTACAAACTCACCTAGACCCCTCATATAGAAACCCTTTGTGACAAACTCCGTAGGAATTGCTACGCAATGAGGTTTATGTCAAACCACTGTAGTAAACAGGTATTGTTGAATCTGTACTATGGAACAGTACACTGCCATCTACGGTATGGAATACTCACCTGGGGCACAGGAGCATCTGCAGCGAGGGTTTTTATGTTACAAAAATATGCTATCAGAATCATGACCCACATCGGATGGAGGCAATCATGCAGAAGCACTTTTAAAGAGCTACGAATACTATCTGTTGCGGGTATATATATATATATATATATATATATATATATATATATATATATATGAACTCTGCATGTATATGTACAAGAACGGGCAGAACTTTGCTGCAACTCAGCATCAATACCAGACCCGCCTCAAAAATTTATTGATACCCCACATACACCGAACTACCATATACCAAAAAAGCCATCTTTTCCTAGGACCAAAACTGTATAATAAGCTTGATGAATCGATAAAAAATTCGGCAAATGTCAATATTTTCAAATCCAGACTGAAAGCTGCTCTCATAGAAAAGAATTGCTACACCCTCGATGAATTTTTAGGTTGAGTGCTTTCTCCTCCCTTTTGTGTCACTCTCTGATTACTAGAATTTAAAATTTTTAAATTTCAACCTATCCATGAATTTGCAATTTTTACTGTGAAATATAATTTTAACTGTTAAGTGTGTGTGCTATTATTTTATGGATTTGAAGTGTTTTGTTACCTTCTGACTACCATCCTTACATGTTTTTAACTTTTTAATTCAAATCCTTCAAAATATATAGGTAAATGTGTCTGAAATAATTAATTAGTATATATAAATAAGAAACATTTTGTATGTAGACAACTTCACATGACGTTTTCCTTGTTACTGTACTGATGGAATTATCCGCTGTCATGTACTTTTTAACTAGTGAAATAAACAACTTATTATTATTATTATTATTATTATCATTTGAAAAAAATTAAGCAACATAGCCGGATATTTAATAACTGTTATTATAGGTATTTCTTTTCAAATTTTCAAATAAAAATAAATCAATTAATCTTATCATAACAAATGGCAAATATTTTATTTTAATGAATAGTTATTAAAAAAATAAAATAACAATTGAATTGAAAATATAAAAATCAAAATACTAGCAATGATAGCAATATAATAACATATATATATATATATATATTTATATATATATATATATATATATATATATATATATATATATATATATATATTGAAAACAAAGAATAAAGAATCGGGAAAAACTAACACATTCTTGGAAAATCGCCAATACAACTTGAATTCCACTCTAAGGGCAGCAAATGAACCCTATTATATCCAAAGAGGTAGATGAAGTAGGAACATAGAAAAATTCCAAAAAAACTCATTTGTAAGTTACAAACACAGTTCTCGATCAGATGGGTTTCCCAAATTTCATGGGATTATTTGAACTAATATTTCAGACTATCGCCATGGAATAGAATTGGAATGATGTGATGTCAAAAATATAGGACTTCATTTTGAATCGGGATATTCCAGTTAAATCCATTTGACTGCCATAACTATTGTTTTTCTTCGGAACTCGTAATGAAAAGAATAATTTCATTCGAAATGAATGTACTATTTGCCAAAACGAGCACGACTGAAAATCAAATGGAAAATGAATACGTTCAGGTAATAATTTCTTCCATTGTAAATAGGAAAACTGTTCTTGGAATCACAAATGGAGTCAATAAATAACTAGATTTTTTTTCCTTCATCACCAGAAGGCAGTGTTTCATGATACTCGACACTGTGTCTTATGATCATAAGATACACTAGTGTTTCATCAACCTCACAAGCGTCATGACTTTATGACATGCTAGCTCTTTATAAATCAAATTGCTTTTCATTTCGCTATTTAGTCGTCCTGATCCGAGTTGTAGTATTCTTCAACATTTTCCATTTCAATTCTTTGGATCATTCAGTTGAAGTTGTACTCAAATAACAAAAAGGCGACGCCAAATTTCGAATCCGGTGGAGAGTTTCTTTGTTGAAGAGGACACACTATCTGCTTGTCATTGATTATAAGATACACTAATGTTTCATTAACCTCAGAAGATGTTTATAAACAAAAGCTCATGACTTTATAGATTAATGCTTTTCATTTCGCTATTTAGTTGTCCTGATCTAGTTGTAAAAAACAAAAAGGCCAAATTTAAATTTTTTGTTGAAGAGAACACAGTATCTCCTTGTCATTCATAATCTGATATTTCAACAAATGCGGGTACGATGAACATTCATTAGGTATTAAGTTTGATATAATGAAAACTCACGAAAAAAAAAACGTTCAGCCGCAATCCAAATTACGAACCGAAGAAGATTCATATTACCAATAATTTCTTCTGGGGTGTTTACTCAACGTGAATGCAGCTGCCGATAACGCTGGAGAAGCAGAAGTTCCCGGTAATGGTTTATTCAGTATATATGAAAAAACTCAATAAAACTTTGCTGATATTAGATATCTTTCTAATTGCATTGAGCTCGGAAAATTCACTTTAACAAATCTACGTAGGTAGAAATTATTTCCATACATCCCCGTTCCTTTCATCTCCTGTGAAAAAGAATATTCGATTACTTGAAAGATGGGGCCATAGAAATAAGGATAAGCTTGTACTTGCAGAATATGAGGGAAAATCCTCCATTTTGTATCCATAATATTCGAAGGAAAACCTTGAACTTGAGTTTGAATTTTTTTTTCGAAATTAGATGAATTACTCCACACATAAGTATATGGGTATTCATAAATGTTACCTTTCACTTGGAATACAAACTGTTGAAAATCTACGGGTGAAAATCGAACAACTTTGGTGAACTATATACATTATACATTATAAAATTCTCCTGTTACAGTTAACGTTCTTGGCTTTTTTGTTTTGATGTTATCAAATTTCTCAAGTGAAGCCGAATTTGAATCCTCTGAATTATCGGTTCTTACTTTCCGAAACTCTTCTCTACAACATGCCCCTGCTACGCCCATAGCCATTGCAACCTACAATTAAAAATATCAGGATGTAAAATTGTGATTAAAAAAAAAACAATCCAGCCCGGGCTTCGAACCTGGGTCGTCTGTGTGCCAAGCGGATACACTATCCACTGCACCACAAAGTCTTATTTTAAAAGTCTTGTTTAAAATTACATATATCCATCTGACAGAAATTGAAACAGAAATTTTAATAATTATCTAATTCTTTTTATCAACTAAAAAACTCACTAATTACAAAAAGCTATATTTATTCGAGAAAAAAGCGAAAGAAATTCTAAAAACGGTTCCTTCTAAATAAACTTACCTTCATTAGTAGATATTCCTTCGTTTAAAAAACTCTGCAATTGGTCTGGTGTCAATATGTTTGATTTTTTGGGGACGTAATTGTCAGACTTTCGTTTGAAAAATTAACGTAATTTTGTATACGTGGATATATCAATGTTATTGTCATTATAGACCAGGGCCTTCAAAAATGGTAGAAAATTAAAAAAAATTACAGTAGGATGAAACCCATTAGAAAAGGAGGGGAATATGATAAAAATGAAAGGAAAAATAAATTACGGTCGATCCGAGTTCGGGAAGTGGGAGGGGGTGAGTTTTTAAGGGTAAAAAATGGTTTATCTTTATTTCCGGCAAAACTACAAGTCCTATGGAAAAAGATCTACAACTTTTGTATTCACAATTTCTTCACATAACCTCAAAATTTAGGTGAAAAATTCAAATAACCAAGTTTTTGGTTTTTTATTATTATCTTTTAAAAAAAAAAAAATTTTCCTACGAAATTCGGTGAGAACTTACCTTATTATGTCACAAATATTTAAAATACTTATTTTTTCGCCTTATTTTACCTTAATATCAAAAAAGCACCCTAATTTTCAATCGAAAATTCTCGCGTCAAAGTATCAGCTTTTTTCAAAAAGTCGGGAGGCTTTTTGTTCGTTGAAATCTCTACTTTCTGATGGTGTAAAAAAATATACATTACTATAGTAAATGTTCTCAGAAAATGCAAAAAGTGAAAAAAACTCAAATTTGAAAATTTTTTTTCAATCATTATGTACAAGTTTGAGCTGTTTATTAAAATTTACACTTTAATTACTCAAGAAACGTAAGATTTCATGTTAAATTGATAAACGAAAAAATTGCAAATTGAAATATACTACTATAATTAATAAACAAGTTAATAAAGTTAAGATTTAATAAGACATCTACAATATTTTGAAAAAGTTGTAGAATTTTCTTTAAATAATATTTGTAGATGGCTATTTATCACTGTTTTAAAATAATTTATATACCTTAGTGACCTACGGTAAATTTTAGCCCATTGTAAGGTATTTCATAGAGAAGTGGGGACGGACCTAGGAGAAAAAATGGATTACAATTAATCAAATCTATTTATAAATGTAAAAAAAAAAAATAACACTGAATCAATTAAGGTTTCAAAAATATCAATTGGCAAAAATTATATCATCCTTCATTTTGGCAAACCTCCCACCCACAGAAGGAGCAGCAGAACAACATTGTTACAGAGCATATTATCAGCTTCAAACTTGGTTGGGTAAAGAATTGACAGCAACAGATTGGGGCTGGAAGCAACACCAACGTGGCATTATGCCCAAATTTACAGAAAAGGATTTAATTCCGGAAGTATTGCTCAAAACTATTTGCTGCAGCTGTGAAACAGGATGTAACAGTTTAAAATGTGGCTGCCGAAAACATGGTTTAAAATGCACAGATTTATGCACTAATTGTCATGGTTCTGAAAATTGCTCCAATATGGAAGAAAAAATCTACGAGGAAGTAAATGATTCAGATGAAATTCTGGATGAAGAACCAATGCAGACTGGAAATAACATTGAAGACGAAGATGATGGTCTTGAAGATTCGACGATCAACGAGAGTTGGAAGGCTTGTCGAATCTAACGATGAAGAAATGCCTTCAAAGAGACAAAAACTAATGAATAACTGATTAGAATTTCAGATGAGGTATTTATAAATAACAAGATTACCGTTTTTGAAAAAAAATATAATGAATAATGTAATCAGAATTATGTATCTAAATTCAATAGTACGATTCACATGTATATTTATATTTTATGAGATTTTCTATGACATGAATGTAATTCGAATCTAATAAATAAACTTTTGACTGAAAAAAATTGCAGCAATCACATTTTTTGATGAAATTGTACATAGTGATTAAAAAAAAATATTCGAATTTGAGTTTTTTTCAACTTTTTGCATTTTCTGAGAACATTTACTATAGTAATGTATATTTTTTTTTACACCATCAGAAAGTAGAGATTTCAACGAACAAAAAGCCTTCCTGACTTTTTGGGAAAAAGCTGATATTTTGACGCGAGAATTTTCGATTGAAAATTAGGGTGCTTTTTTGATATTAAGTTTAAATAAGGCGAAAAAATAAATATTTTAAATCAAATAAATTACAGTGTATTTGGGTCATGATAAGGTGAGTTTTCACCAAATTTCGTAATTTTTTTTTTTTAAAAAGATAAAAATAAAAAACCAAAAACTTGATTATTTGAATTTTTCACCTATATTTTGTAGTTTTGCCAGAAATCAAGATAAACCATTTTTTACCCTTGAAAACTCACCCCCTCCCACTTCCCGAACTCGGATCGACCGTAATTTATTTTTCCTTTCATTTTTATCATATCCCCCTCCTTTTCTAATGGGTTTCATCCTACTGTAATTTTTTTTTGTTTCAAAAATTATCGACCCTGATCTAATAATACTTCGCAACATTAATATTGTGACCAAAGTGTAGACGCCTTTGAGGTTTTCGACATCTCTTCAAAGTATATCAAAAGTACACTTTCCGAAAAAGATTTTATTTTCGTATTTCTTCTCCGTTCCATGAGTTTTTTGTATGCCAATTCATAGTTTTTTCTTGAAATTTCCGGCAACAAATCTAACGTTACTTTTGCAGCTTTTTCCAATATTTCGTCACTACTGTCAGTATCCATATCATTTATTATAAATGGGTATATGTCTTATTAAAATAATTATCAATAGAAATTGCGATTCTTATCAAAGCACAAATGAAAACTACCTTTAGAATTCAAAAAACTTCTATAGTCTGACAGTTGTTGATAACTATTTGAAGCTGAACAGCAGCCAACTAAGATTTTGTCGATTTTTGTTGACTCTCCATATAAATATGTATGTGGTGTGGGTAAAGTGCGGTGAGAAAAAAAAAATGTCACAGTCTGAGCAATACATGGTTTCAAAATTCAGTGAGCTATGAGAAAAACGCTATTTTTCATAGCAGTTGTAGGAAAAAAGACCTTCTACCCCTCATCTCTATAAAGCCTAGAATATATCAAATTTTATAATTGCGAAATATTACTTTTTTTTAATACTTTAACAAAACAATAGTCATAGTATCGATGAACTTCTCAACTGTGGAAATAAAATCGCTACTCAAGGGTCAATACGTATTATTTTCGAAATGTAATACGGCATAATTCCCAATACTTTGGCAAAACGGAGTCATCAATGGCACCGAAGTGATATTAAAAAAATTCAGATAAACAGAAACTTTCAGTAAAAACGAAAGAAAATATCGAGGCCGTAACGAAAAAGAGCCAATAACAACTTCTAAAGATACCTTAATATCCCCAGCAAATATTGGGAGAAGGATTGCGCCCTGCATGCTGAATGAGATTTGCTGTGCTCTGATAGATAAAACGTTTTATATTCTTGGTGAATTTGCAGAAGCGAAGCTTTGTTTTCGAACAAGGCCTTTCTGTTTGTCTGTTTTTGTGATCTTGTTGGTCTTGAGTCTCACCGAATGTTCAAATATAGATTTTTCACGGTTCAGATTGTGGAAAGCAGGTATACCGTACGTGGAAAAGGTGGAAACGATGGATGAAAGTCGTGAGGACGTACTTCATTTGAATTTGGTTGTGAAAAAAGTCAAGTAGAATTGATTTGTATCTTATGCGTAAAACACAGAAAAGATATCAAGCAAATTGATAATGAATATAGGTCATATGCATGTATCACAAAATATCTTGAATTTTCGTTTTCACCATCTACTTTGTTACTAAATCATCATAAGTTGTTTCGGTAAACCGTATCTTTCGAATGTTTTGAAAATTCCATATTTTAAAATGAGAAAATTGATAAGCAAATTTAAATTAGGTTAAACGCGACCTTATTATGAGGTCAAAGTTCATGTCAACAAAATGCATTTCTGTGTTCTTGTCTTGACGTTGATCGGTCTATTTGAATTTTCCAAAAAATTTGGGTATTTTCTTTTCATTATTAAGTTACTGTAAACGTGCCGGAAAATGAATTCAATGTCAGGGCACAAAACGACAATTTGCCTAGAATAGATGTCTTCATAATGACAAGTTTTTCGCAAATCATCCTGATTTCACTTCTGCTGAGATTAGAGACCTAAGAGCTGCAAGGTAATTGAATAATTGTTTTGTATTAGTGTCTTCAATTTCCGTTGTTGAATACGTTTCCTGGTTATTTGCTTACTGAGATTGAGAAAGTGCACTTATCCTCAAATGAACAATAAAATTCAAGAAAACGTTTATATTTCACTCCTTATTCTATCACGTGATGATATTTGTATTTCTAGATCCGAAAAGGATTCTCATGGCGATTCAGCTATCGGACAAGTTGAAAAAAAAGCAAACATATGTATAGTGATAGCTCGTATTACTCCCGAACATAATGTGAAACAGAAGTGTTACTCTGTAACAGCTGTATGTGATGATGCTGAACAGACAGTTATCTCTGCGGAATGTGAAGATTGCACAGCACATTTGGGTAGATATTATTTTTGGGTGAAGTATCATTCAGCGGGCGCTAACCTGTTGAAAAAAAAATGTAACTTACGCATTTTTGTTTCATGAATACAAGTCTGATATCAAAACGTAGATGTTATATCTTGAAAATATCATAATTATATTATTGTTTTTTATTTTTTTCAGGTGGATATAAGCATGCAATAGCTACTAGTATCGACTGTTATTGCAAACCCTGAAGTATTTTAAAGCAGTAGAACTAGTTAGTGGTTCAAAAACCAGACCTGCTCCATCAGCCAATAGTCGAAGCGTTCTGTCAACTCTAATAAAACAAAGCAGAAGCATCGGTCACATGGAAAGTCAACTCACGAAATACTACATGGAACCAAGCAAAATAGAAATATTATCCATTTATCATTTAATAAATACACTACCAACTAAACCAGTAAATGCCACAGAGTTCATCAACTATTACAAGAGTACAATGACACATCATCTTGTAATGGAACCAATCGAAATACAATTGATCAGAATTACTGTCCTTTGTAGCATGAGCTGCGGTATGCTAAGATCACTGCTTCGAAGATTCATGAAGCAGCACATTGCAAAGTTTTCGAAGGCACTCTAACTGAAAATATAATGGGAGCAGTTGAAGTAAAGGACACAGAAGCGATGTTTGCTAGAGAAACAAAAGAGAAGTTGAAAAAAATAAAAATAAAAATTAATGAATGTGGTTCAACCTTAAACCCTAATTACCCCGTATTTGGCGCATCTCCTGATGACGAGAGTATTGATAACAGTATTGAAGTCAAATGTCCGTCATCTGAGGAAGCCATGAGTATATATGTTTCAAAAGAAAATGTTATATTCTCAAAATATATGGCTCAGATGCAAATGCAGAGTATTTTTCAGATAAAAAAAGTTCTGTGTTGTTTATTATGATTTTGAAGTCGAAGGAAGTAGACATGTATATCGTAGATGAGAACTATTGTAAAGCTTTTCTAGAAAAATGCATTATATTCTGGAGTTATGCTATTTTTCCATTATATGTAAGAATATCAAATAAATGGTAGTAATGAGAAGCAACTTGAAATATCGGAAAGATACTCATGTATTTATTTATGAGTACCATCTCCCTTATATCCGAAATAGTTTACTAGATGAGAAAAAATGAACAACTAGAGATGACAAACATGAAAAAACACAGAAACAATACTAATAAAAAAATGATAACCAATTTCTATCTAACTCCTATATAACCAAATTAAAAGCACCACAACAATGACAAATCATACACGCCTTCTTATCAGTGAATAGGCGAAAGAAATCACGAATAAAAAAAATCCTCTTCCAATCTGCACCGGATGCCACGTTATTCACAGAAACTCATGAATTGTTTATATACACGAACAAGAGTGATCCAAAATTTATGTAAATGTCCTCTTTAACAGATTTCATCACGACGAGGAACCTACTGTTCTTGTGGGTATCCTGTTGTCTACATTTTCTTCTGTTTATATTGTTTTTTATAGTTTCAATTTACCCCGGTTACTTTAGCAATAAATTCAGTTATATTTTCACACGTAATCCTGCTAGCCCCATATTCTGTCAGAACGTTCATAAAAAAGAATAATTAAAAATGTCATCAAGAAATCCGAATTACCGAGCTTGGCGGCGGCAAAATTTTTATTAGGTATATATTAGGTATATTTATTAGGTATTATCAGGTATATTTCATTAGGCTTCTTTCAAATTTCGTCAGAGCCTTCTCGAAGGAGAACAATGAGCGATGTCATCGACAAACCCGAGTTACCGAGCGTTGGGGCAGGAGGGCGGGAGGACGGTGGCAATATTTTCAAGAAACATCCTGCCACCACCATATTTCGTCAGAGCGTTCATGAAGGAGGCTAAGTGTGTGTCCATAGCCTTTCCTGAGCGAAAGAAATATATTCATTCACATTCATTCATTCATTCACAACGGCGCACCGCCCCTCGCCTCGCTATAACATGGTACCCTCGCACCGCACCAAGGAATATTTTTTCGACCCTCGAACTTCGCTCATCATGGCTATCTATAAGGAAAAATTGATCGCCTGTGTTTTCGTACGTGAACAAATTCAGAATAAAGGTATTGAAAGCCATCACAATGGCCAAATTTAGTCCAAACTTTGGAAATACTGAGTGTCCAATTAAATAGTTGCTGTCGCCAAACTGTCCCGACGCTCAACAATTTGGATATCCCGTTGATATTTCAAATTATCCTTCTCTATGAACGTTCTGACAGAATAAGGACTAGCAGGATTACGTATGAAAATATTGCTGGATTTATTGCTGAAGTAACCGAGGTTCTTAATTTTATAATTTTTTCCACGTTAATTCAGAGCTATTTTCAATGTATGTGATTTACTCATTCAATTGCACTTCTTACTATTTATCTAACGATCCACTGTTGTTACCTCATTATTCATTTTGAGTAATAATAACACTCCCTTTTGTAGTGCCCTGGGGATGACTTCATAAAAGTCGAAACATCGGCAACAGATCCTTAGTGGTTTTAGTTATTTTGACCTTCTCCCAGCCAACTCCAAGCTACAGTTGAAAATTAGTTCACCAAATTTAAATAAGTATTTTCAAGAATTTGGTACTACCAACCATGTTTCTACTATCAGGATACGTTTGAATGCAATGGCTACCAATTTCTCGTCATGTTCTTTGAACTTCAAAACGAAACATCACCAAAATTATCATTTTCCGATCAATTCCTAACGGAAAACATTCTCTATTGAATATTGAATAGAAATATTTTTCTGTGAATTGAAAAATTCACGATAATATTTTTTGTGAATATCTAAGGTTATCTCGAACGATGGAAGATGGTGACGAAAATTTATCTTTGGGATGCAGATGATTCCACATCTGATTTTATCAACGTCCTGTTCATATTTTCAAATAATCAATTTTGAATAGTCTAAAATTGTAGGAAAACTAGATTTCCCTGCATCTATCACGCAAGTGTTCAAGTGGAAAGAATGAAAATGACGCCAATCATTATAATTAGGTCTGTAGCATAGCACAAACGAATGACAAACAAACATAACTCAACAAATGTACGCAATCATTGGCTGATATTAAAACTGCAGAAGGCTGGCATGAAATATGCGCATTAATCATCCCTGATAAACTAATACTAATTCTTCGCCGGCATGTAATTCTACCCATCTGGCTCACTACTGGAACAACAGGGTCGTAATAAGGAAACATCTATATTTGAATATTCAATGGAAAAAATTTGAGTTTGGTGAACCAATAATATTTTAGAGTCGATTCATATATTTGCTATCAACACACGATTTAAGGAAAATATCAGCACATAAGTTTCAGAAGTACATTGGCATAATGAAACGAACTATCTAGATGAAAGAACGGACAAAGTTCACTTTTTCCTCAGTGAGGACCGAGGAATCATTTTCATTTGAAATGACTCTCGTGGCCATTTACAAATGAATAAGCTCTACCACTCCTTTTTTCCGAATCTCTCCCTCATACTGGGTTTCACATCTCACCCATAGGTTTCTTGCTTCGTGAAAAGAAAAACTACCAATATGAATCAGAAGAAATTATAATTCCACCTTGGGACAAAAACGAATAGGAGATGGGGTGCAGACCCTAAAGTTGTCCCTAATACAAAGCTTATATTCGGTCTATCTTGGACTAGGCTGTTTTTTCCATGATCAGCCAGTAATGTATCGGAGCTATGAAGTCAACCCCTCTACTCTAGTACCAGTAGCTGAAAGTGAAGAAATACGCTGGAAAATAGTCGCGAATATATATCAATCAAATATATAATCAAATTAAGAACATATGAGTCATGATTATTGAAAGGGTACTATGGGTTATCTATAGTTAATTTTACTAATGAATTTTGACAGACATTTTTCTTCAAACAAATTTATTTATCAGATGGTTCCAAGAAAGAAGATGGTGGTTCTGATGTGTAATATATATATTCCCACATTCAACCAATCGATGAAAATTAAGTGCATTCCCTCTGTACCATATTCACTGCAGAAGCGATAGCTATTGAGAAATCACTCTACTGGTTGGAAGAAAATAATGTAGGTCAAGCTGTGATTGTATCGGTGTCGTTCTTAGTAGTTTGAACTCAATTCAAAACTATAAAATGTGCAGTCTGATATTGAACCTCAAAAATGAAACAGCGAATAAAGACATTAAATTTATTTGGGCTAAGTGTCATTCTGAGATTTCTGGAAATGAAGTGGTCGACAAACTTACAAAGTGTCCGTAGTTAATGGACAACAAATTTTGACTTGGTAAGATATTACACTGAATTGAAATATTTCTTAAAACGAATAACTGGATAAAGCCATACCACGAATATTGTTCACAAAGAGGTACTAGAGTAACCAAAGCTCAATTAATTTTTATATATTCATAATTTTCAGATACTGTCATGTGCGTTTCATCATGTTAACGTGGTGCCATATTCATCAGAATTGTATTTTGCAAATTCTTCAAAAGTATGAATCATCATATTTGATATTTTTTTTTCAAATCAGAATAATTGCAATGAAAACATAAAGGGATCGTTGAAAAAATCTATAATGGGATTATTCCCTACAGAGTTCGTGAGATTCATATGCTCTGTTTCTCTTCTCTACAGGATGTTTTGATGACATAGTTATGAAGTCACTGAAAAAGTATTTTGAACGTGGACTGGTATGACTAGCCAATTATTCAATTACCCAATAACGATATATTAACAGGAATTTCAGTTTCGAATACCTCAACCAATTGTTTTTTCATGAGAAGGGCCTTTATGCTCGACCTGGTACTAGTTCCACCGTTTCCTGGTAGTGTGGAACACTAGAGAGCTCACTCTACCTACTAAATCTTCTTCTTGCTCGTCCCCATGCCCACTGGAAACGTGAATATCATCGGTAGGCGACTATTCTTTGCCCCTCATTCATGTTCTCAGTTACCTCTCTTCTATTGCCAAGTATTCAGAATGTATTCATGTGGATCTGTTTCCTGGATCCCCTAACACGATATTCTTGATGTTTCCTGCATACACATTCATTTCTATGCTTTGTATCAGGAAATCCCTTATTCTTCCACCTTGCAAACTCCAGAATCGTGTGGGTTTCCATTTTTTATCAATTTACAATAAAGAATAAAGTCATTTTCAGATTTTCCAAATCTGCTTGAAATAAAAATAAAAATGTATTCCCATAAGACAATTGGAATGAAATGAGATAGTCAATGATTGACCACTGTACGACGTTATTTGTGTTTTCTGTCATTTTATCATGGTAATGTTTTTCTCTTCTATTTTTGCATAGGAAGTGATGGAGTCGTGTTCTTCTTCCTCCAGAAGCTTAATCAATACGTTCCATCCATCTATTTGGGGAATTCATCAGTTTCTCAATACACAACCATTTCAATTGTTTTCTGGTTTTAGTGGTTATGATTATTGCAAGATCTTCTCCGTAAGTGGAGGTGGTGACTTCTTCATCTAGCACTCCGTCATATAGTATGTTCCACAGAGTGGATTCCAGGATCGAACCCTGTGGAACTTCCGCTGGGTCTTTGAGGTGAACATATTCGTCTATCTGCAAATATTTGCCTTCTCAATAGTTATTGGTGGTCTAAAATGAGTTCTATGTTTATCATTGATTTGTGCATGAGGCCGTGTTGGAAGCTTCCTGACATCGAAGTTTATGAGTACATCCGACTTATTAATTGGACATTCCATTTCTATGTTGAATACTCTCGTCATTTCTCAGATGGCCGATTTGCCCTTGTGATGGCTTTATTTTTTTATTTCCGAGGTGTTTCGAGTTTTTCAATATCTCAGTGGTTTCATGATTTTTCTAATCCATATTTCCAGTGTTCTTTCGAAATCTGTATAGTTTTTTTCTTCATTTCTATGAGACTTTCACTTTCAAATATGTCATTCAGTAGATGCCAATAGCCAACGTTCGATCTCTCCCAGTATTTTCATGGCTTTCGTGGAGATACCATCACGATCAGGTTCTTTTTCATTCTGCATCATTACAATACAACATGTTTGTTTTCTTTTTGGGAAAGTTGGTCTCTCTCTGCTGGGAGGTGTTTTTCCCATGTTCAGTGAATCTAGATTTGAGAAAAATATCAAGATAAAAGTATTCATCGAAAAATGTTGATTGAAAAAATTCTCAAGATCGAATTCGTTGAAGAAATAAAAGAAGTAGAGAAGAAGTTGTATGAATTCTGTATAAAGAATATCTTCGAATGCATTTGCAAATGCATCATCATAAAAAAAGGTGATTTAACTAACCCAATAATTATTTGAAAAGAAGAACGTGAGTGTTTTTAAGATATTTTGTTCAATTCAGTGTGAAGTTCAGCTTCTTCCTATGATAATTCTTGGGAATGAAATGATCAAATTGAAATTGTAACAGAAGATTGTTACTTTCTCTCTATCAGATGTTGATCTCAATTCCAACCAATTCCCCATCAGAACATATCTACGGATATTAATTATTTTATAGCAGGCTTCGGGAAAATATAAAGACTTCATAGAGATAGAGGAAGGGATAATGTTTCACTCAGAGAGGTATTTTGTCAACTGTAGAATCAGAGGACGAGAATAATTAATGTTACGCCATCGTGAATTGAACGTATGAGCTTGAGTTACTCTGGTGTGAATGTCAAATTGATTACAGAATGAGTAAGAGTAACCTGTTTATTAGATTATATCACAGGAAAAGTAGGAAAATATCGGATATTTAAAACATAGTGCACATACAAATAATGAATTCAGAAATACAATAATGGTGAACTGATAAAATTCAAATATACGTTGTAATCTACCTTTCTGAATATATATATATATATATATATATGAATTAATTGTTTGCTAAATGTAAAAAAATTGTCTAAGCATTCATTGCAGGCTCCTGTGATGAAAACAAACGAATCTATTATATCCAAACTGGTAGATGAAGTCAGAACTAGTAGATGAACTCGACACACTTCAAAGCACTTAACAAATCACATTTATCACAAAATCAGTTGTAGGAACACAAACATGCAGAAAGTATTTCATCAAAAATTATATCGACTGCCATTGTGATCTAGTGATCCAGAATGACAGGTAAAGAGTGTTGCCAAGTAGTATTTTCCAGTTTCTCGTACGCGCTTCTACTTGGAAACCCAAAAGCTGTTAACAAACGAAAATTTGTCAGATGTGACTATTGTTTCTGATTGGCTGGTGAATGAAAGATCTTACTTAGCAACCAACGGGAAAACATTACGCGATGCGCACAAGAAGTTAAACATTCTTGTCTTTGTCTTCTGCTGAAGGTTGTTCTTAGAACTGAACACCAAACTGTTTCGTGCGTTCAAACATATTCGCATTTTCTTGAGCAATTTTAACAGGTTTTTTTCTGGCAGTGCAAGTAGTACTGGAGCTACTCTGGGGCACCAACAAAGACACCGATCCGCTCATTTTGGGTCGTACTTGAGGCCTCGGAAAAATATCACAAGCCTTTCCCTGTCACTTCTTGCACCTACCAAGAACTTTGTGCAATAAGCCGTTTTGGTTGGGTTCAATGTTTGAGTTGCATTCACATATCCTGAAGCTGTTTTGGTTTGTTCAGGGTATTCATTGAATTATTTCAATGAGGCTGACTCACTGCTCGAAGTGTTCATTGCTATGCAAATAGACTACTAGGTGAAGTCACCAATTGGCTTCCTGAAGGCAGAATGCGAGGGAACTAGTAACTCCTACATCCAGGAAGGATATATCCAGAAAATGCAGAGGAATGTGTAGCTAACTCCTCCAAAACAAAACTTCGGACGTGATTGAAAAGCTACAATCGTGCTTTTTAATTTTTTCCATGCAATCGCGCGCGAAATGAGTATTTCGCGTTCTCAACACAGTCCGCGGCCGTTACCCATAACAACGGCCGCCAAACCAAACGTCACTCCCAAAATTTAACATTTCTGAAATATGACAATGTCAAAGCTTATTTAACACTCTGTTTGCCACACCAATCTTCAAACTCGCTGTAACATTTTACGTACAGCCGTTTATAATTTTCAGGTATTGAAACGGAAAGCGCCAAGTTCACAATTCTTTCCAGCTCTGAAGGAGTGCAAGATACTGAAATATCATTATCAGTATCAGACATATTTGCGTTTTGTCAAGAACTGCCATAATGGTTTGTATATATTCAACCATATCATTACCATAGTAACGCTGTGACTTTGTTGACTGAATTTAACTGATGTTGATTTCAAAGCAATAATATATTCATTTGCAATTATCTAGTTCCATAAGCTTTACAATTGCATGCATGCCATGTCCGCGAAACTTTTCAGGGACCTCAAGATTATCCTGCCACGGCCGCAAGCGGCCTCGGCGATAACTTCTTTCGGTACCCTAAAAAAGTATTTCGCGGCCTTGGCATACAAATAACTATTTCGACCGTGAGTATTCCAGAGGCGTCAACGAGTAGCTTCAGTAGTTGGGAAAATCTATCCATTCAAAAATCAATAATGCATCGAAATTAAAAGTATTTCTGACTTTGAAAATTGGCCCAGAATTCCAAGATTTCCCGTATTATAATTGAGCCAAAATTATTGGTGGAAAATATTGTTACAAAAATAAGTACAGTACACCCCTGCATATGTTTGAGTCTGGTAAACGGGGTCGCCGCCGACAAAGAGATTTCCTGTATAAATGAACAACGAGCCACATGGATTCTAAGAAACGCCGCCGACAAAGGCATAGGAATGTAAACACTAGAGGGTAGCTAGAGGTGCTACATGGAAAAGGGGTCGAGGCCATGTTTGGCGATGTGTGACAAATGAATATATATATATATATATATATATATATATATATATATATATATATATATATTTGGGCGGGAGAGATGGATGGTTCAGTTTATTTATTGATGTTAATGTATGATTCATTCCGAATTTTTCCGAACTGTGATTGAGCTATTTGATGAAAGGGGAATGATTTATTCGAATATTTTTGACAAAAACGAACTTCAGTTATGTAACAATAGACAGTGGTACCCATTTAGATTGGAAAATCCTGTAAAATTTTAAGTTATCGACCGATTCCGAACAATTTCGAAAATATGTAGCAAAAGTCCAGTGAGGGCCAATTCCAATGTTTATTCATTTCCCATCAAAAATGGAGAACCCCCATTACATTTTTTTTAATTCAAAACTGACTACGCTACTGGATTCAGAATGCCTTCAAATATCTGAAACTAAATAATTTTTTCTTATTGACTGTTATATCAGACACACAAATGTATGAGAAGAAAAACAGTTCAAATAGCATAAACATTCAATGAAAGTAATGTAATGTAATTCCGACATCTAACTTTGCACGCAATTGAGCGCTCGGCAAAACATGACATTTCGTTCAAATGAAAATTGATCTCTCCCATATATTTCCTGAGAAATGATTTGCAAAAAACTTCCAGGTTGCTTTGGCCCATATCATATCAGAATTTGAAATGCGTCGAACTTTTACCTAGACCAAGAGGAGTATAAAGCCGAGAGTAGTAACAGCTTGTTATTTTATACTTTCTTCAGCGTTATTTTCAGTCCAATGTAAACTGAATCTTCAGATAATGTAGTTCTTGATGAGATCCCTGTTCCTTGCTGGGTTATCATTCAGAGAAATTATTCATGTGATTCTAATACGCGTTTAAACAACAGGGGGTGCAGGAGTTCATCCTTGAAAGATAAAAAAAGGCAACATTTTGAACTAAATCAAAGTTGCCATGAAAATAATGTTGCTGTTTAATAACTCCCATAGATCTTGGTGACATTGTTGATTGGTTATTGGAAACAGCAGTCACCATTAATCTTTTTGATTATTTTATTATCATAGCTGCAAGATTAAATTTGGGAGATAAAATTGTAATTTCAGATTATTTCAGGAACAATCCAGATACCAATTCGACAAATGCCAGTTCAGATTTGAATTTGCCTCGATAAACTATTCGGAAAAACAAGATTTAAACCTTTCTAAACGAAATTCCTACACACTTTGCAAGAAAGCAATGGAGCGAAACGTTTATAATATTGTGTATGGGCCCAAGGGTATATATGAACAATAGAGATTTTCTACACAAAATTTTGTTTAATGATAATAATAATTATAGCTGTATTGCCCAACAGTTCCACCCATTTACAGGACAATACAAGTTGAAATTGAGTATGTATAGAAAATGAAACAAATCATAGTCTAAGTTTGAGAACGAACATAGAAGAAACAGAGATAAAAAAGAAATAAATTCAATTCATAAAACAAAACAAAAATATTAATAGATACAAAAAATATATAAGAAAAATATATGATCTCATCATTCTGAGTGTACTCTAGCTGATCTCACTATTTCAGCATAAGAAGAAAAGTGAATATCACAATAGTTTGATATTTTATTAAAATGTTGACACATTGCAGCATAAATTGGCGCTTTGAACAATATATTGATTCTGGCTATCGGAAGCCTGAAAGTTTCCATACCTAAGTCTTGTGTGAACTGTTGGTACATTGAAGTTTATTTGTTCGAATATTCCATTATCAACCTTGTTGTCTGATAATATGTGCATTTTTCCGTGATTTAAGGCTGGAGAATTGTAACCCATTACATAATAAGTTATATTCAATTCCTCTATCTTGATAAACTCCATTCATTTTGAAATAAAACTCTTAAGAAATGTGCATTATATTTTTTTAACAGGTTAATATGAATACTTCAATATGGAGACAAATTAGGAATGCATACCCTGATTTAAACGAACAAATGGATAATATAAGGTTTTCAGTGTGCGAATCTTGTGAAATTTCTGCAATTTAAAATAAAGCCATATATGTTCATTGCTTTAGATAACTTTAGACAGATGTGATCCTTGAAAGTTAACACCTAAATCTTTCAAAGATTCGCATCTGGCCATCAATGATGTAGGGGAAGTGGACAAATGAAATTTTTCTAATGAAGCTTATGATCTTACATTCCTTTGTATACGGGTGAAATTAATTATGAATACACCAAGAATGAACTAACTCGAGTTGTTCCTGAAGCCTTATACAATCATTGACGCAATCGATGGTTAGAAAATATCTTCAAATCACCAGCAAAGCATAGTCTCAAACAAGTCATCAATAAACAATAGGAAAAGTAGTAGTCCTAGGTTTGAGCCTTGGGGAACCTCTGACGAGGGTAACATGAACACGTATAATTTCTGAGAATTATCAAATACCGATTTGTGGGATGCCATACATGAGCTTTCAATTGAATAGTGATTGAAATTATGAGTCCAGTTAGATGGGTGTTCGATTCATTATGCCAGTATTGTGAGGCAATGGCCGAATGAATATTTTTCAAACCGGTGGATAGGCCGAGGTAGTCCTTTGATAGAGTGGCCCCCCAAATCTCCAAATCTCACAGGTTTTGACTTTTTTTTTCCGGGACTTCTCACACAACAGTTTCACAGAACCCGGCCAAGAAACAGAAACGTACTTTGTGCAAGAATTCGACAGGCATGAGCAGAAATTACCCTTCAACAACTAAGAAATGTAGTTAGAAATATTATAACGCTATGACCATTGTATCGAAGTAGATGGTGAATTAGTTGAGGCAAAGATTAAATTGAAAATATTCGAATAATTGTTTTCAACTATAGTTGTTGATTATCAAGTTCATAGCTAATTGCGTTCATTTATGACGTTATCAAGTTGTAAAATTATTCAGGTTCATAAGCTAATTGCGTTTATTTATAAATTAATCATTCGGAAAATTACATGATTTAAAAATAACCTATTGTGTTAGCTTAGTGCATTTTAGAATTTCAACTTGTCATAACTTTGAAATGCACAAAATTATTGAAGTGACACCTATAATTTGTGGGGTGAAGCTTAGACCTTATGAAGTCGAATTCAATGACACGAAATTTGGTGCAACATTGATAGGTCACCAACAGATGTCAGTATAGGCCAATCCACGACACCAAAAGTCGTACTTCTAGTGCGTTCAGAGTAACGCAAACTGAAAAAAAGACCACGAGCCGTCCTGATGATTGGACAACCATGAAACAGCTGTAGGCTGATGGTGACTTTTTTGAAATTGAAACAAATGTCTCTTTCTTTCGTCATAACTTTGATTTTCAGAGCTATTTGAAGGCACTCTGGATCCAGTGGCGTAGTTATTTTTCGAATGAAAACTCCTCATTTTCGACTTTAAAAAATAGCCATAGCCTGCCCTGAAAATTGGAATAAATATTGAAAATTTTGACCCTCAGTAGACCTCTCGCTTCCCAATTGAAGAAAATATGGAAGCAGTTAGTTTTCGGATAAAAAAATCGCTTATAAATCCTCATTTTGACTTCGAAAATTACCATAGTGTACCCTGAAATGGAATAGATATGAAAATGTCCTCAGTAACCTCTTGCATCCAATATTAAAAAAAAATGGTTGGAATCGGGTGATAAGTTTGAATTTTACAGGATTTTTTCCAATCTGAATGGGTCACACTGTATAATGAAAAATCATGTGTGATGCCCATTCATAATTATCCAGTCCGGCACTGTTCCAGCCTCCCCTAACTCACACAGAACCGAATGAGGTGTCTGCGGTTGTCTGTCAAACCCGTAGGAAATCTGATCGCAATGTACGCCCCAGACACACATTACTGCCTCATTGTACAGTTAATGGCTTAACAAATAGGGCGCTATAAAATACGTCGAGCATTGCGTTACGCCCTGGAGAATATGCAACAAGAATTATTGACGTCTGTTAGGGCGATTTACTTCGACGGCTCGTTTGAATATAAGAACCGTGATGGTATGTGGAAACTATAAAATAGCTGTAATCTGACTTTCGGCTGAGCTTGTTCAGCATGATATACAGTTGCGAAGGCGTTTTAGCGATACGTTCTGGGATACAAGAGTTTCGGCAGAAATACAGGAGAAGGTGGCGAATGTGGGACTAAAGAGTATCTTGATGGAATTCTGGTTGAATTAGCAGTTTCATAGATTGAAATTATTCAAATAGCTGCCCCAAAAGATGTCCTGTCCAAATTTCTATATTAATTTTTTTTTCTCATAAAAACTTTCATCCTCCTGTGCATTGTTCCATCTAGGTTATGCCAGTGACTCTGCCGGCTTCCATTTATCCCATTATCCCGCTATCCCGTTTTCCTGCTATCCCGTTTCCACTTATCCCGTTTTCCCGTTATTTCCTTATTCCATTTCCCGTTTTTCCGTTTTCCCGTTATCCCATTATCACATTTATCCCGTTATCCCATTATCTCGTTATACCATCATCCCGTTATCCCATTATTTCGTAATTAAATGGTATAGAAATTGGTGCGCTGCAGCACCGTCTGGTGGCGAGTTATAAAAACCTTCGCCGTGGAAAAACAGTTTCAAAAAAAGAATCAACAAAATATGTCATACCTATCGTCAGTTATGATGGAGAGTGCATAAAAAATTTATGATTTTTGCAATTTTCCGACTTTCCTTTGTAATTGTCCCGATTTTTGTTCCTGAAAACTTTTCCAAGACCATAACAAACGAAACAAAAAAAATTACGCATATCCATCGTTCGAATCGTGAGTTATGGTCTTGAGTTTATAGGTAACCCCCATAGAAAAAAACCCTTTTTTCTACGGCCGTGCGTTTTTAACCACTTTCCCGCACACATTCCACTTTTTAAAGTGTCACTTTTCCGTACTAGTTCGGGAAATGCCAGAGCCGCTGCTGAATAATATCGACATAGATATCCAAACAGATATTATCCACATTTTACTACTCTCATAGCTGGGCATCGACGATTGAAGGTAACGGGGTCCTTTAAATTCAGTAAACACGAATAGAACAAGAAGAGATCATGTTACCGAAGAACAAATTCTTGAACGATTAGCAGCAGATCCTTCTACCTGCACTCGGACTATTTCACATAGGTTACAAGTGTCACAATCAACAGTAAGTCGGATAGCATTCGTGGTGAACATAAGCTATACCAGTAAATTCCTTGGAAGGTTCTTGAGGAGACCAGCACCCAGCCCATCATGTACTGCCGCTTTATTTTTTGGAAGCCTTTTGATTATTTCTTCTATTTCACCATAGTTTGTTAATGTTTTTGCTAACGTTGTTGGGTCTAACACCACCACTGGACCTTCTCTCGATGTTTTCAGCTATATGGTAAGTCTGCGTTGGTGTTCTGTTCGGTTCGGTTCTGTGATATGGACATGGCTAAAATATTCCCCGAACAGTTTTGCTTTCTCTCTCGGATCTGACACCGATCGTTCGGGGCCGGTCTCTATGGCTGGAATTGGTGTATGCTTGTTTTGTATTTTTTTCGCCATATTCCATAGGGACTGGACCCGGAAGTCAAGTTGATAAGCCTGTGGTAGAAGTCCATTGTATCTCAAAGTGGAGCGATATGATTTTACGAAGTAGAAAAACCAAAGTCATCTCCACGATATAATATCGCAATCGATTATTTATGTGATGGTGGATAGGTGAAAAACCATCGATTAGTACATGTTTCGAACCTCTATAGGTTCATCAATCAGCTGAATGTAAAATTATGGAAAAATGGGTAAAACATAATATATGTCAGAATCATGTTCAAAATAAATGGCAAACCTTCTCTCGTCATTTATTTTGAACATAGAATTCGTGACATATAATTGATGTTTCTACCCATAATTTTTTCTTCTCCATAATTTTACATTCAGCTGATGATGAACCTATGGAGGTTCGAAACATGTACTGATTGATGGTTTTTCCCCATCCACCATAATAACTGATCGATTGCGATATTATATTGTGGAGATGACTTTGAGCGTAAAAAAAAGGTTGATAAGGTTTTGATTCCATTTATTGTTGAAATGTTTGTTTATAACTCTGAAATCTTGGCGCCAAAACTGAAAGAATTATTTTTGGTAAATCGGATTTTTCGTTGTTTGCCACTTTTTTCTTTGTTGATTTTTGAGTTCTGTATTTCTGATGGAATCACATCCCTACACCCCTCACAATAATCTTCCTTGTTGTATCGTTTCTAGCTTCTTGAATCATATCAATAAAGTTGAAAGTTTCTGCCTCGATTTCGTGTTTGCTGATTTTCGGTTTTATTATTGTTTTTTAGTTAAGACTTCTCTGTATTCTTGCCAATTTGTGCTCCGGTAATCGTATTATTTTTTCTTTGTTGTTTTGCAGTAATTTTTCAGAGAAAAAATCACGGGCAGATGATTTGAAGTTAATTCTTAAATATTTTTATGTTTTTCATGGACCACCAGGTCGATTACTGTCGGTGACAATCCGTTGAAAAAGTAGTCTGTAGGAAGTATCACTCATTTCGATAATTACATTATTGTTTAGGGAATATTTTTGCAATGTTTTGCCATTGGGGATTGTTTGAGTAGGGCTGCCGTTACAGTCGCGATGCCTAGCTACCAGTGAGTTCAAACCGATCTCTGAAGCGTTGGAATGAAGATACCCGTGGAGTTCTTGCTTCTGGATATTTTTTATGGTAGATTTGTTCGTAATGAAGAATTTCGTCAGCTTCGTCAATACAGTAGACCATACCAATAATTCTTCGCGAGTCAAATTCATTATTAACAATCAGACGTGTACAATTATTGAAAGTACACAGATGTGCCAAATTTCACGACAACAGCCTACTCGATTTTTTTTCTAGGGAACCCTGAACATTTCCTATATCTGAAACAAAGAACTTAGACAGGGTGGTAAAATTATGTTAAATTGTTCTTAGAGATGGCCGAAGATTGTCATGCTAGATTGTACCTACGAAATGATAACTGAAAACCCCGAACCATATTTTGTTATTTCTTAAATTTTTCGAAGGTGTTTTCTGTTGAAATCGCATATTTTCAGGTGTCTTCATTCTATTGAAAGAAATGTCACACATTTTAAAGAACTCGTGCATATATAGATTAGATTCTACCTTTATTGAAGATAATACTGAGGACAAGCAGGGTGTAACCAAATAAGTGCGAAAATTTTCAGGGGGTGATTCCTTGTCGAAAATTAAAGGGGGTCTTTCATGTAAATGAAAGCTCTCATGCCTTTCCTTGAGGTGAAGTTACACGCTTCCCAAAAAGAGATTTTTTTTTATATTGCTGAAGAGTTGAAGAAATGGCATATTGTGAACATGTTCTATCAATGAAAAGGCGACCTATGGATATTTTTTATTCTGTTGTGATCCTTTAAAGGGGTGAAACATACAACCCCTATTCCATTTACCAGAATTTTTTAACGGAATGAAAATATGTTTTGGAAAGAACGATTCATTACAAAACTTTTTTAACTCATGTGTTGTGTGCGTGAAAGCAATAGTTTCCTAATAAAAAAATAAAATACAACATTGTGCATGAACGGATCTTCTGTAAATGGAATCGAAAAAATTTAGTAGGTAGCTGTCACGTTTTGTTTGTACACCTTGTGACTCCAACCGTAGTATTTTCAAATTATTCCGCTTGTTTCAACTTTCAATGCATGCATGTACCAGTACCATGTTTTGTTTTAATAGAATATCAAAATAAAAATACAAACATAACAAAATTATGTGTATTACAACAAAGAAAAAGGCAACAAGATCAAACGGAATGTAGTTATGAAAACTGCTCGAAATGACCACCTCCAACCATTAGACAGGAATCAAGTTTTCGGCTCATAGACTGGCGCAAACGTTAAAATATTCCTGGCGTGTTTTGGATTGTTTTGCAGGTTGCATTGATACGATTCCTCAAATCATTCACACATTCAATGTGGGTCGTATGAACCGAGGACTCCAGGTGACCCCAGATGCAAAAGTCCAAAGGATTTGAGTCTGGATATCTAGGAGGCCAAAGTTGAGGTCCTGCTCTGCCTACCCAACGATTTGGATACACGTCGTCCAAGTACTGACCAGCAGTTATGCTGAAATGGACAGGCGCACCATCGTGCATTAACCACATTCATGGTCGAATAGCTAGTGGAACATTTTCAAGTAGAATGGAAAGCTGCTCCTGCGGAAAATTTGTTTAGGTTGCACAAGTTGGCGTTAACGGTAGAAAATACGGTCCGATAATATTTTCGCCAAAATTCATATTGATACCGACCTGCTTGAATTGCATGTGGGTTATCATCGGCTCATAGATGATTGTTATGGAAATTTGTGATTCCTTGCCTTGAAAAGACGGATTAGTCAGTGAATATTTTGTTTTTCAAAAATTGAGCATTTTGGGTGATCATTTGAAGACTTCATTGACAAAAGTCTACTAGATGGGGAAAATCTTGCGACAAAAGTGCCTGGACTCGTTGAATATGGTAAGGATACAATTGGTGATCCTTTGAAATTTTCCATATTAGTTTATTGCTAACATTAAGGCCCGGTTGTTCAATCGAGGATGACCAAGTGATTTGGCTTAAACCAGGATTACCAATTTTGTTTCAGTTGTTCAATACGGGTTTATGAGATAAACCTAGTTTAACCATGGTTCAAGTTAATCTCATGAATTCGGGGGTTTAAGGAGATAATTTGCCGATTCTAACCTATTTGATTGACATTTCAATAGACATTGACTATTCTGAAAGTTATTATTGTGTTGAATATTTTTGTTTTATACCCGACTGCAAAGATGTTCGTAGATATAACAGACGATTTTTTTGAAATTTTTGATATTATTGCCACAAGAAGAAAGATACCCGTATTTAGACAATGTACCTTAATTTCGGGTGACTTTGGCTCATTTTCAGAAATAGACATTATTAATTATAAAAAATGTGAGCCTGTTTTTTTATCGGATTGATTTTTTGCGATTCTATTGTATATATACCTGCAACACTGTATTCGATTTAGGAGTCATTTGCAACCAAATTCAACTTGCATGAAATTTGTCTGCAACTAGAAATGTTTTTACTCATTTATGATGATTAAAAATGAAATAACGTTTTTATGAGCAAATTTATTTTGCTTATTTTATCCGTCGGATTACTTTTAAAAACACCCAAAATTTAAGCCAAGGGTCAAAGCCAGCCCTCAATATGCGGGTGACTTTACAACCATGTTTTTTTATATATCCACATACAAAGTCTCAATCACATTAATAGCTAAAAATGGAAACATTCTCAATTGAATATTGAATGGAAAGATTTTTCTGTGAATTGAAAAATCCACGATAAAAATTAAGTTACTTTTTGTGAATGTCTAACAGAAAACAACTACTTCCCCGGCTAAAGCCACGCTGGACATTGACTACATCTGATAGATATTCTGAAAGGACCCCAACTTAAAAGAAAAAATCTAAAATTGAAAATTTGCATTTTCATTCAGATAGTTATTATCTTTATTGATTTTCTATTCCAGTCTCAATTTGAAAGAGTGGTCAAAGATCAATATTTTGGTATATAATACCAATTTATTTTTACAAATTAATCGTAGACATTCTTTGAATTCAAGTAAGCCAAAGTCACCTGAAATTACGGTACCTAGCATTTGGAAGAATGGATAGAAGAATAATTTTCGAATAGATTTCGCTTGCCTAAAGAAATCGTCCGCAACTAACAGAAATACAAAAAATCACCCCTCACTACAAAGGCTAAATTGTAACAAAAAATAAACTTGCAAATAAAAATCAAATCTTGATTTTTCATACCAAAAACGTTTGACATAAAAACCTAAAATTAAATCATCACAAATGCAAAATGAAAAACTACATGATCTGTTCTCAGGAATCTAAAGCAAATGTTGATTTATTGATGGTTGATGAGTTATGTTTCAAAGATAATATTTGTTTATATATCTCAATCATATGGGTTTTCTCTGGATTCTACTCCTCCCTTTGTAGTTCCAAGGAAAGTTGGTGTTTTTCTTTCATGTGTATTAATTTCAACTTGTGTTCTTCGAATGTTCGTTTTTGTAAATCTACAAAATCTGCTTTGGACAGAGCCCAAGTAGAAATGTTGTCCTTTATTGTTAAGATGCTATTCCTTTTTTTTGGGACCTCGGCAGATGGTATTGTATTCATTACTTATTATTGCCCAAACTTCAACTTTTGCGAATTAGTAACTGCGTCCATTTTTTACATTCTACAATATCTTGGAATCTTTTTACGAGTGAAATTATGAGTAGTTTTTTTCTTAAGAGACGCCTAACAATTTATATAATACACTCGGCTGTTTTCGATCAATTTTTCTGTATACTTTTGACAAAACTACGAACTCTTAGGTTAAGTTTGATTCAATGTTGATGTTTCTGAACGGTCCGAATGAAGGTACAAGCGGAAAAATGTGTTGCCAACATATGAAAACAATGAGTTAAGGAATCCAGGATTAGTTTTTCATTGAAAAATGCATAACGTTCTAATCCATAGTTAATTAATAATCCGAGTTTAGATAATCAACGGTTTGAACTCGCATTGAACAACTGGGCCTAAGTGTGTTGGCAATCTGAATCTGTACTTTATTTCGGACGAGCTTCAATCATATTGGGAACCTCTTTTTCCAGTGCCACCATTCTTATTACTCGTGAACGACCACAATCGGTTGTTCGTTCATGAAAAGCCCCTCTTTCACAAAATCGTTGGTGAAGATGTGCAAAAATTGTGTGATGGGGTATCACGTGCTGAGATTACAGTACTGCATAGAGCCGTCTAGCTTCCAAATGATTTCCATTGGCACGACCATACATAAAATGCATATCGGCCATTTCAGCGCTGGTGTAATTATTTATATTGAAGATTCAAAAGACATTATTGAACTTTCAACTACCACATTGGAATCAAAGAGACTTGACAGCCATCTACTAGATTTTCACGATTTTAAAATACTACGAATGAAGTCACAAGTTGTGCAAACAAAACTAGATATTCAACCGACGAAACCAAAAAGGAGGAGGTTCTCCATTCGACGCGTATATTTAATTTTTTTAGATTCCATTTACAGATCCGTTCATGCACAATGTTGTATTTAATTTTTTATCAGAAAACTATCGCTTTCACGGACACAACACTGGAATTGAAAAAGTTTTGCAATGGATCGTTTTTCACAATACATATCTATAATTGGTAAAAAATGAAATAGGGGTGGCATGTTTCACCCCTTTAGAAGATCACAACAAAATTCAAAAAATATTCATAGATAGCCTTTTTATTGGTAGAACATGCCCACAAAATGCCATTTCTTCAACTCTTCAGCAATTTCAAGAAGAAAAAAAAACTATTTTTCTCTCATTTTTGAAAGCATGTACCTTTTCAAGAAAAGGCCTAAGAGCTTTTGTTCACATGAAAGACCTCTTTTACTTTTCGACAAGGAATCACCCCCTTGAAACTTTCGCACTCATTTGGTAACACCCTGTATATCGAAAAGAGGTTGTCAATAAGTCATTTGATATAATTCCAAACTTGGTTCAGGATATTTGAATTCTAATCAATGTTTGATTCTAATGCACGATATTTGATCGTACCTTGACCTACCCTCACAACTTATCAATTGAAATCTGGGTATAATTTCCATAACTATTTGAGATCGTCATATTACTCGGGTATTAAGAGAAAATGCAATTCAAATACCTCTTTCAATTATTGTATAATTGTTTAATTGTTGACGTAATTACAAATACATACTGTAGTCGGGTTCTAGTCACTGAGTTTTTTCGAGGATGTGAGTAGACTGTCCCATCGTGTATATTTCTTCCGAAATAAAAAAAATATATATTTGGAAAGAAATTATTTGCAGAAAAATCAACTATTTACAGTGCGGCTTTTTATCGCCCACCCCCCCAGTCGAAAGATGGCGCGGAGGGGCATATCAACTTAAAAATTTCAAACAACAAGGGGTCGAGTGACACATCGTTGAAAAGATAAATTTTTCAATCCTTTTTCCAACCATCCAGTTGTTTTTGAATTTCGTCAATACGTTTGTGTACAATATGCATTTGAAATGTCAATTATAACAAAATTAAAGATGCATATTGTGAAAAAAATTATAAAGACAAAAAAAGATGGTTGAAAAAAAAATTGTATTACCTTTTCAACGATGTGCAACTCAACCTCTAAGCCTTTCGAAATTTTAAAGTAGATGGCCCCCAGCGCCCCCTGTCGAGTAATTCCAATGTTTTTTTTCCCGGAATGTAGGACAGGTAATACCATTCAATATATTTCATGACTCATTGTTTCACATCAATACGTTTAAGAGATATCGAGGTGAGGGTATTGCACTTATACTTGACATTTCAAATGCATGTTGTGAAAAAACGTTTGAACGAAATCCGAAAAAAAAATGGGATGGTCGAAAAGATAATTGAATTATCTGTTCAACGATGTGTCATTGGATTTAGTTGTCCCAGGAAAATGCAAATCTTCTAAAATAGAAATAATATTTGCTAATGGGCAAATTTAAAATGGATAATATACTGATTCTATCAAGATTTGCAGTGTTAATATCACACATGGTTCAAATATTTATCATTTCTCCAGCTAATACCACGATGTAAATTGTTTTTAACCGACGAAACCAAAAAGGAGGAGGTTCTCTAGTCGACGCGTATATTTTTTTTTTATAATTTTTATTTATGTATGATCACGCATAACTTTTTACGGAGAAGTCCGATTCCGATAATTCTTTTTTCAGTGGAGAGGGTGTACTTCGAAGTTGGTCCCATTTGAAATAAAAAGATGAAATCCACCCCTAAGGGTAGCAAAATGAAAGATATTAATACTCTGAGTTCTGATCTGTTAACCGATTCCATTAGGCATAACATTGTACTGGGATCTTCGATTTGGATGATTCTTCTTTTATCAGATAGTATATACCTCATAGTTGATCATATTTGGATTTCGAATGGAATTATCCACCCTTACGAGAAGATAAATAGGGGATGATTGATTTTTCACTTGTGAACATTGGCACACATATGTAGTTGACATTGACGGGCCCTCCTACATCCGTCAAAATGATTACATTCTATGAAAAGATGGAATTATATACACAGTGATAAAATCAACGAACCAGAACTCTTAAAATTAATTTATATTATATAACAATAAATAGTTAAAATAGATAATCATATTATTCAATAGTTAATAGTTGAAGTAATCAAAAATTGAATAGGTAGTAATTAGTAGATTTCAGCAAGAAATTTAAAAATAAAAACTTTTTAACAAAAAATTCAACCGACGAAAAAATCAACTAAAAAGCATAAAATGAAATAAATTTTCTTATTCTGAATGATAATTGAGCTCCCCAACAAATGTGAGTAACTGATTTTGAGTCGGCGCCAAACAAACTAGCAATTGAATTAGATGAAGCGTGAAATGATGGCAGAGTTATGCACGGCTGCATTTTGATTATTTCTTTCAAAGTAATATAATGATCTTCGATATTGAAAAGGGAAACATTCTCAATTAAATTGAGAATGTTTCCCTTTTCAACATGAATACCCCACAAGAGGTTATCTTGACGATGGAAGATAGTGACTAAAGTTTATCTTTCAGTCGCAGATGATTCCACATCTGATTTTATGAACATCCTGTTTATAATTTCAACAACTCGCTCTTCGATAATTGTTTGTTTGGCGCCGACTCAAAATCAGTTTCTCACATTAGTTTAGGAGCTCATTTATCATTTAGACTAAGAAGATTCATTTAATTTTTTGCTTTTCAGTTGATTTTTTCGTCGGTTTAATTTTGTGTTGAAAAGTTTTTATATTTCATGCAGAGCCATGCAGAATAAAAAAACTACACATGTAATCAAACATGTCATGTTAAAGAGTGAAAACACTCGCAATGAAATATTGAAACGAGTTATTTTCTGTACCCTACTGATGAGGGCAAATATCCTGAAACCATTCTGTTTACGTTCTCGATGTCTAGAAACGATCAAAGAGTGAAAACACTCGCAATGAAATATTGAAACGAGGGTTATTTTCTATACCCTCATCTATTCTTTCCAAAACAACCTCGTATACCCCAGTCCGTAGACCATCTCTTCGAAAATATTTTCCTGCAAGTCAGCGTAACTGCATGGTATTTGAAACGGGGTTGGAAAAGCCACAACCACCGCATGTTTCCACTGCCACATGGCATTTTCTCGAGCCACAGACGGTTCTAAATATAAAATTTTAAACAGCCAGCTAGGTATATGTGAAATGTACGAGCAACTTGCATGGAATAAACTTCTGGGTAACCAGATATATTTCATTGCGTTGGTATAAGATGGGTGTATGTTCTGTTCTTAAACTTTTTTTCTAATTATGAAAACGAAAGCATAACGAAAACAAGAAGGATGTAGAAGGATGTATATTACATGATGAGGTTGGAGTGAAATTATATTTTTCTGTAAAGTTTTTCAAGAATATGATTGAATGAAGAATAAGTAGAGTTAATATGAGTTAAAATCATTAAATCGGAGGGCTATTCTCGTTGGCAAGTCATCATTGAAAATAAACATTGGCTCTCATTCGTTATATCAGTAACATGAAATGAGCTGTGTGATGTCAATATTCTTTGAGACTTAACCTGTTCCATAATAGGGGTAGTAGTTTTCATCGCCTAGAGTACGAAAATCAGATATGAAAAAAATGATTCTCGAGTGAGATAATTTGTTTTTTCTGTTTCTTTGATCATCAGTATGTTCTCTGGCTCTCCAAAACCCATTCTCTTGATTCAAACTGGAATAGAAATAACCTAGTAAAGGTACTACTGCCTGTTTGAAATGGAATTATCCTCGCAAGGATGACATAGTGAAATGTTAGACTTCCAAATTGTATTATTTTAGTAGAAATATAATAATAATAATAATTATTATTTATTACTTATACAATAATACAAAATTTTACATGCTGTTAAGTTCATGTTTACATATGAAGATAGATAAATAAATAAATGAGAAAAACCGCATGGATATAGCATGCACTCGCGGTCGTTCAGGTACAAAATCTTTGAATTAAATATATAAATATACACATACATACATACAAACACCAATACCATTACAAAAACAAAGCAGAGTTAATTAATTATTTCTAGTTGTCTGTGAATTTCTTTTCTGGACAACTTGTATACGAATTGAAAAGGGAAACATTCTCAATTGAATATTGATAAAAATACTTTTTTTGAATTGAAAAATCCACGATTGAAATGAAGTAATTTTTTGTGAATGTCTAACAGAAAACAACTACTTCCCCGGCTGAAGTCACGCTGGACATTGAACTACATCTGATAGATATTCTGAAAAGGCCCTAACTCAAAAGAAAAAATCTGAAATTGAAATTTTGCATTTTCATTCAGATAGTTATTTGATTTTCTATTCCAGTATCAATTAAGAACTCATAAAGATGAATGAGGCAAAGAAGAATGTTTTCCAAAAGAGAGTACTCACCAGAAATCATTCGTAACATTGACGCAGGAGAGACATCTCATTCACTAGGTCTTCAATACATTTTTGTCGACGAAAATCTATTTCACGCTTCCACGATCATCAGGAAGACCGGAAGAGATGGGACACACATTTTCAAGAAGCAATCTCACTTTGCAAAGATGGAAGAAATTAGAATCATTTCTTTTGGAGAGACACTTTGAAATTGGTGTTTTCTGACATGGTGTATCATAGATTGATTTGTTGAAATATAAAGGATGTATAAATAGATGTGGAATATTGCGATGAAAGATAAACTTTAGTCTATCTTCCATCGTCAAGATAACCTCTTGTGGGGTATTCATGTTGATACCCCACAAGAGGTTATTTCGACGATGGAAGATAGTGACTAAAGTTTATCTTTCAGTCGCAGTTGATTCCACATCTGATTTTATGAACATCCTGTTTATATTTTCAACAAATCAATTGTATACGAACTTTTTTACTTTTGAGTTAAACATTTTTTGGGAATTTATTGACTTGATATCAGATGGTAGCATGTTAAAAAGTGTTGGACCCATGTAAATGAAGCTTCTTTGAATTCAAGTCTTGTTTACTTTGGGTAGTGTTAACGAATCTGTTTATATCGTGTATTATATACATGTTCAATTATCTGGTTCTCACTTTGATACTGCTGTGGCTGTGTTATAAGTGTTTTGTTATATATTTGCCTCAATTCATGCATGTCAGTTATATAAAGATTCCGTTGGATATCGATAACTTCTATTGAATATGATTCTGAGGATCCACTTATAAGTAACTTCAATTTTATTCCTAAGATAGTTCAACAAACCCCCTCGCCCATGCAATTATTCCATGATTCAGGTGAGGCTGTACTAATGCAGAATACACTTTACACTTTAGATGTTTAATATTACAGAATTTTTTGCATGATTTGAATTTTGGAATTAGGCTCCCAAGTTTTTTGTTTATATTATTTGCTTGGAGTTCCCACTTCGAATGACAGTTAATTCCAAGGTATTTTTCGTCTCTCCTGATTTCTATATATACAGTGCTTTTCTTCAATGTCCCTCCCCCTTTTATTTTTTTAACGGGTCAACTCAAGAAATTTAAACTTGGGATAATGAAATTGATGCATGGATACTATATTTTGGAGTAGAGTTGACAGATGAAACTTCCAAGATGGCGACTGGGCGCCACCTAGGGAAAAAAAAAATTGAAAGCGGGGTTTCGTGACACATCCTTTTGAAGCTTCTGGCGAATACTTCACATCCCTGGAATATAAAATCATTATATTCATCTACTACAAAATGGCGGAACATTTAATAATTGCCTGAATACATCGACGTTTAACTTCATAATTTGAGGAAAGAAGCTGAGTTCAGTTCAGAAGATGCTCGAAATGGTTGCCTTGAACTGCGTGATATAAGAACAGCTCATCCGATATTTCACGCCGAACATTTTCGATCACAATAACGTCGATATTTCTACAAATATTCATTATTCTCAGCCGTATATCCAATATTGAAGCAGGTTCAGTTTCGTACACCTCTTATTTCGAATAACCCTTAGAAAAAAAGTCTACATGTGTCAAATCTGGCGAGCGGGCTGGCCTTTCCGTAGGACCTCGACGGCTAATCCAACTACCTGGGAAAGTATTATCCAAATAGTTTCTTACTTGTCCGTAGTAATGTGGTGGTGCTTCATCTTGTTGAAATACAATATCCATATCGAGTTCATTAGGATTCGCTTCGACGATTTCGGTGATAAGGGGGTCAACAGTATTTTCCAGCATATTCAAATACAGTTCCCCTGTTGAATTTTGTTCAATGAATAGAGATCCTACAATATGGCTTTCCAATATTCCTGCCCAGACGTTATTTTTTTCTGAATATTGTGTATGAGTTTCCCGGAAAATGTGAGGGTTGGTGTCACTCCAATAACAGCAATTTTGCCGTTGAGATAAAATGTAGATTCGTCACTGAAACAAATATTTTGGAGATAGGTAGGATGACTTGAAATGGTTTCCGTCATAATTTCGCAGAATTCTGTTCTTCGATCAGGGTCATCTTCAGTTAACTGGTGTACCATTTTGATTTTGTATGGATGATACTCATTCCTCTTCAAAAGTCTCGACATAGTAGAAGGACACACCTCACAAACATTCGCGACGGAGGGATTAGACTGTTGAGGATTTACTATCATCTCACCAATTATTTAAACTTGCTGTTCTTCCGGAATGGACGGATGACCTGCGGGCTTTTTGTTCTGTACACTACCGGTAGTTGTAAATTTGGTTACAAGATCCTTGAATATTTTCACGAAGGACGATTCGGGAAACGATCATAAAAAAATTTTGCGGTTTCTGAAAGTTACGCGTCGCACCGTAAATAAAATCGCCGATTTTCTTTCCCCTAAGGACGAAATTGACCATTTCAAAAATAGTTCACGTATACCTATTCAATAGTAAAACCGAAAACTGAATGAGAATATTTCAACTGAACAATGATGTTCGTTGACGTTGAATTTTTGTCATTTTTTTGTTTGAACAAAAAAATAACCTACAAACCTTATCGGGTTGTTGGGATTGCCATATGGGGGAAAACAAATATTTCTAGATATATCGATATTAGTTTTGTATTCAGGTAATTTAAGATGTTCCCCATTTTGTGTAGGTGAAGATATTGACTTCAATTCTAGGGTTGTAAGTATTCGTCAGGGCTTCGGAAGGATGTGTCACAAGACCTCCTTTTCAATGAATTTTTTCCCAGGTGGCCCCAGTGTCATCTTGGAAGTTTCATCTTCAATGTCACTACAAAATATATACATGCATCAATTTCATTATCCCAAGTTTCAATTTTTTTTGAGTTGACCCGTTCAAAAAAAAAAGGGGACATTAAAGAAAAGCATTATATATATATATATATATATATATATATATATATATATATATATAATTAATCCATCAAAATATTGGAAGTATTTAAAAAAAATTTAGATAACTTCGAGATTACACTGAGTCAAATTGATGATCCTTTTCAATGCTTAGTTCTAACAGAAACTCGAAATGATTTTTTGATATAGACCTATGCAAAGGCAAGGGTATGATATGCTATATAATTTTGGTAACGTCAACAAATGTGATGGGACTATTGTGTACCCTTAAAATACTATCAACTATACCTTCACGATTGTAAATATCTCAGAATGTAAAGCAATTGAAGTTATTTGTAAAAAGAACAAAAACCATAAAATTACAGCCATATATAGATCACCATCAACTAATGATAAAGACTTTGAAACGGACTATACGATTACCTTTGTAATGAAATATTGAGAACAGTGATGTACATATAATTATAGGCGATATGAACATTGATTTTTACTCTCCAAGGATAACAAAACTGTGTCTGAATATCTAGATATATTGAGTATGTTTAACTTCAACTCAACTGTTAATACCATACCAGGATCCAAGAAAACTCTAAAAAAACTGCTTAGATCATATTTTTTGTAAGAATAAAAAAGGTGAAGTCAGCGACTACTTTTCAGCTTTATTTTAGATTCTCTTGTAACGAAACATCGACCACGATATTGAACACAAACATTTTCAAAGGACATCGAATCTGATTATAGGGATAATATAGTGAAAAAAAATAAATTATACAAAATTAAAAAACGACTTAAATCATTTGAATTGGGAATCATTATATAACATTAAAGACGTGCAAAAGCTACAACCTACTTTATTGGTAACATTAATCAAACTATTGAAAAAATCCCAAAACTTATGAAGAAAAAAGGAAATACATAAAGAAAAAAAGATTGGATAACAATAGGGCTTATAAAATCTATAAAAAAACGCGACAAAAATACACAAGGAATGGCAGAAAGATAAAAGTTAATCTAAGACTGAAGAGAACTATGTTAAATACAGAAACCATTTAAATAAACTTATCGATGTTACAAAACTCACCATCCACAAAAACCTAATTGAACAAAAAAAAAATAATGCACAGAAGCTCTGGAAAACATAAAAAAATATAACCAACACCAATAAAAAACCAAAAAAATAAAACAATTGAAATCGAAAGATGGAGAGTAGACCAATGGAAATCCGAATCCTTCAATGTTTTTTTTTTTCCAACTGGACAAGAACTAGCAAAAACATAAAAAAAACCCCCAGTATCCCCAAACCTGAATGATAAATTTTTTTTTTTAAACAAGGATAAAAAAAAAATAAATAAAATTTTTTTTTCCTTAAAAAAAAAAAGACCCAGGTTTGACGATAAAAAAGCCAAACTTAAAAACAATTATAAAATGGCCCCTTTTTGTTATTTATAATTTTATAATAGAAAATGGAATCGCCCACTTTTAAAAACCCAAAAAATAAAACCTTTACAAAAAAAAGGCAAAAAACCCCACCATCAAACTTAACCCATACCGGGAAAAACATGCAAAATTTTTTGAAAAAGGGCAAAAACAAGGTTGGGAAATTTTTGAAGAAACACAAAATAATTTTGATAATAATTTATTTTAAAGGGAAAATTCCGGGGAAGGAGCCTTGCACAATAACTCAGAAAAAGTATGATGCAATCGATAAGAGCCAACCCGCTATCGGGGTATTTTTGATCTTCAAAGCCCAACTCTTCACCACCAACCCCGCTGTTAAAACCCTTAAATTGGGTTTTTAGGAGGGAATTTTTTTTTCCCGGGTCATACGCCCTATAGGAAGAACAAAATTAAAGATAAATCCATAGTGGAAATTAAACCCCAAAACAGGGTTTAATTTGGCCCCCCTCACATAATACAATCCCAAAAAAGTTAGGGAACCCCCTGGGCACAAAAAATAAGTTTTATGGATGATAAGGGTTTTATTGTATACATCAAAATTTGGGAAAAAATTAAAATCTAAAATCCAATCAGAAATGAACAGTATCATTGACTGGTTTAATCACAAATTGCTAAACCCTAAATTTTGATAAAAAAATTGTTTCCCTTTAACAAGCTCAAAAAAAAAACTTCCGCAGTTTAAAACTTTAGAGATAAATAATCACAAAAAACGATCACAATAAAACGTACTGAGAATATAAAATATTTAGGGATAAGTATAGATTGTCATTCCATTGGGAAACATCATGTTAATAACACTGTTATTAGATGCGAACCTTCTTAGGCCGTTTTAAAAAAACCTCACTAAAATCCTACCTTTTGCACCCATCTAAAAAAAGCTTTATTTTTTTGTAGGGCTCCTGTATAGCATATGGAATTATCGGATGGGGTGGCATCCGGGAAAGTTTTATCTTTGAAAAGGGAAAACACTTCAAAAAAAAATTTCCCCAAAAAATTTTATTAAAAAAAAAAAAAGAACCTACCCATCAGATAACTTATATAAAAAAAGCTAGGGTACTAGATATTCGATAGATCTTCTTTCTAAAAGAGTGTGCTTTTATACAAGAATAGGAAAAAATATTGACTTTTTTCACATAATTACCCAACAAGAGCTTTTTATATTCAAATAAGTTGAGAAACCCAATTACGAATAAAAAAAAGTGGGTACCAAAAGTCTAAAATTTTTGGACCACGATTCATAAATATTATTTCCCGAAAGGTCCCCTTTTTAACATCTCCAATTTGAAGTATAATTTTAGAAATAAGGTTAAATCATTCCTACTAAGTAATCGAAGACAACTTATACATAACTTTCTTTTTTAAATAAAAAAAAAAAACCCTTAATCCAGCATACTCCCCATGCTCTATATTATCAGTCCTTTTATTACTGTTCAATATGCCAAAATAATTATATGTCCATCAGTTTTCTTTCGTTTAGGGTATTTTTTTTTCCCGCTTCAATATTGTAGGGAACATGTATATCTATGTAAATATATATGTATGTATGTGTGGAAATATCTATGTATATGTATTTTGCATTCATTGTATGTATGTGTCTTATTAAAAAAATTTTAATTTTTTTTTATGTTTTTTGTGTCGCATGAACGAATGAATGGGGTATGGGGCACGAAAAATTTGTGTTTTTTTCTTTATTTGTTTGGCCCGAGACTATTACTAAATATTATGTTAAATTATTATTAGGATTATTAACTATTGTAGGTATTTGATGCAAATAAATATTATTATTATTATTATTATATATATATATTTTTGGGAGAGTTCACAAGCAATTTATAATTGATGAAAGGATGGGAGTCCGCTTGAGATACAGAAGGGAATGAAAAAAGTTTTTTCCATTTACTGTCAAAAGTTTATTACTAAAAAAATCAGGTATTTTCCCAAAATGTCCTTAAATTTTTGAAAATTTTGAAAAACTAAGCACCATAAATGGAATTTTGAACAAAACCGTCATAATAAAAAACTTTTAAAAATTAATCGTTTCATGATTATTCTTTTTTACATAGTGAAAAAAATGCCAGATCTTATCTAGAAAGATCTCTTTGCATAGACAAAGTTCAACGTGGGAACGATATTCATTTTCAAGACATTTATTTCATTTTTTAAACATTAAAATCACTCTCCTGAAAATCGTTTTTTGGTTGACGTTGTTAAAAAAGCGATATGCATGATACCTACTTTTAAAAAAAATGCTTGAAAAGTGTTGTTAATCACCTAGTCAACTTAGTTTTTATGAAGCTTTTTTTAAAAATTTCAGGAAGGAATAGAACTATTTTATCCAAAAAAAAACACCGTTGGACCCCCATTTATTCTGATCAGAAAAGTGTTCTGATAAATTTAAAGTATCCCCCAACCCAACGCTTTCCCTGTCCATTCAATCGTTTCCCAAAGCCAATACAAAAATTGTGCCCCTTTGCAAATTTTTTTCCCAAACCCGTATTATTGGGAAACGCTGAAAGTACGCATAAAAAAAAATTTTTTTTCCATGATAAAAAAATTTTAAATTTCTTTAAGTGACGTACCTGTTATCCCTGTTAACCTGTCATGTCAATTTTTGATCAAAATAGTGATACGCCACTGTCTTTTTTTCCCAATAAAATATTTTTAATTTTCCCCAACTTTCAAATGGTCTCCTGTTTTTTTTTTTCCGGCGGACGATTTGAAAAAAAACCACTTTGTCCGGGAAAAAAATTTTTATCTTTTTAATTTCCTTTTCTTCCAAATGGTCTCCGTTTTTTCGTCTCAGGTTCTCTTTGAAAAAAAATACTTTTTTTGTTGTCCCTATTGATATTTTCAGTCTTAAATCTCAAGTGGTAAACCAAAGGATCTAGGCAAAAAATTTTATAATTGTATGGTAACTATTAAGTTTTTTTAAAATTCGTAAAAAAAATTTTTTATTTTAAAAAAATAACTATTTAACAAAAAAAAGAAATCAAATAAACTGTTCAAAATGTCCCTCCTGCAAGTATGCACGCTTCACCCCCCTTGTCAGACCGCGATTTTAAAAAAATTCTAGAGTATTCCTTTTTGTTCACAGGAAACTATTGGGTTTCGCCTTCCTCAGGGGGGTTTTTTGCAAAAGTCTACCCGAAGAAAAAGATCAAGACTGTTTGTCTCTGGGGATCATGTTCCTCAGACCTATCCAGCGGTTATAAAAGTTTTGGTTTGAATATTCGCCGCGAGCACTTGGAGGTGCACCTGTGCAAAACCTCTTGCGATTTCGCATCAAAATAGGAACATTTTCCCAAAAGAATTGGAAAATTTTTTTAAAAAGGCGAAAATTTATGTCCATTTCATCTGCTTTAAAAAAAAAGGCAAATTAGGTCATCTCCAAATTCCAGCCCAGACATTCAATGACGAATGCTCCTTAGAGATTCCACGATTGCATGCGGATTTTTCGCTCCAAAATGACTAATATTGGAAAAAATTTTTGTTCCGTTTTTTGTTAAACAGCTTCGCCAGCAAAAAATTTCCCCCGCAAATAAAGGATTTTCGGAATTTTGGAGAAAAACCCTCCAGAAATTTGTAATGGAAAGTCTCGAGGAAGTAGGGGCCGAACCGTTGAATGGAGGGGTTAAAAAAATTGATCATGAAGAATCCTCCATTGAAATGGGGGGATATTCAAAAGGCAGCGCCCCGTACTAATCTCGGGAAATACATTTTTTTTCCATTTTTTAAAATTAAAAAAAACAGTCTCCTGAAAAATCGCTTTTAATATGACGTTGTTGAAAGAAGGGTATCAGCGGGTCCCATTTTTTTAAAAGTTGGGATTTCCCAAACACAAAATCAACTTGGGTTTAAGTAATAACAATACTGACGAGGATTTAAGGGAAAAAAAACCACTCATCCGAAAAAAAAAAAAATCGTTGGTAACGCCTCATTTATTTGATCCCGAAACGTGTTCTGATGTTAAAAAGCCCCAACTCCAACGTGTTCCGTCCCTTCAATCGTTTTTGACGGTAAGCCAAAACAAAATTGTGTCCCTTGTAATATTTGCCAAACCCGATTATTCGAAACGCTGCAAAAACGCATAAAAATAATTTTTTCCATGATAAAGAATTTTAAATTTTTATCAGGAGTAAAGACCCTGTTAATGTCAGTATTTTTTTGATCAAAATAGTGATACGCCAGTCTTTTTTTCCCAATAAATATTATCTTTGTAATTTTCCTCTTCCCAAAAGGTCTCCCGTTTTTTTTTTGTCTGGGGGCGATTTTATTTAAAAAACTTTCATTTGTCGAATAAATATTATCTTTTAATTTTTCTCCCCTTTTTTCCCC